>JAFBJZ010000429.1:600000-848504 GCA_016785225.1 Psettodes erumei
ATATTAATTATGGTGGAATAGCTATGTACAGAGTGGAGAATATGACACGACAGTCAATAGATTTTCGAGCAAATCAAGAATAATTACATTTTTATGTCAGTCTGAGTTGTGAGTCTCATAAGAGGCCATGCCATAACAGTGCCCAAACACGGCATTGACCCTGCATGCACAATATTCCTTCTGAAAAATATTTATGAAATCAAAACGTGAAAGAAATATGTGTTGATGCAAGCCAGACGAGACTGTTAGAGTTTTGTGTCAACAGATGCTGCACAGATAAATTGGGAGAATATGAACTAAGAAAATATAAAATATATATCTTGAATAGTTCATAAGGGTAGTGAAAGCATCCTGCCTCGGTACCCTGCTAATTGGCCGAGGCTGAGGCTGTTTGGCTCGGAACCACTGCACAGTCTGACTGCCGTCAACACAAATGAGCACCCAACATGCTCTGTGTTGTATGTTGAATGGTCAGGCATACTCTATAGAGTCCCACAACACATTCCGACTCATTTTCAGAATAGTAAGCACACTTGTGCCCAGCTGTGTCGTTTTGTTTTGTTTACACTTCAGTAATCCTACCTGCAGTATGTTGAACCTTCCCCCACAGTTTACAAAGCAGGCCTATGGCCTCGGATTTCATGCTACATCCCTCGTACACAACTGCACAGAGCGCAGGCTGCGGGTGATTGACAGCCTTTAGCATTGTGTACAACCCTACAGGCCTGAACCTCCTGAACAGAAACATCCCCCTCTGCCCTCTGTTTTATAATGTGTCTGTGTTGTTAGTCCTGTTAGTCTGATCAGTTTGTTATTTACGTGTACCGTCGCCCCGGCTCGTGCTTTGTGGTGACAGGTGTCAGTGGCTCTGTTAGACATCTTGCGCTAGTTCCTCTGTCTTACGTATGCATGGGTGTGGATGGCTGTTATAGATGACAGCTTTACTTGGCACCATGTCTTTTCACTTGACACAAACTGCGTCATGGACTTTTTTTGAGATACTATTCATGGTATGGACGTCTGTAGAACCAATGTTTTTTATAATTATTTGCTGGTGGTCCAAAATGCCAAGTTGTCTGATGCCACTGAAAACCAACCCAGACTTGGGCCACTGGAGTATGAGGATCAACCTCCAACCATACTTGTTTGCTGGAGAAGGCATTCTGCTAAATTGTATTGTTTTTCTTCTGTTACTATCTAGATATTAATCTCTTTACTCAGCAAAAGTAGAGGTGTAGTGTTATTTTCACAGGATCTACTACTCTTTAGCATTACTACTTTTCTGGTCAATTACCGCCATCAGCTTGTTTCATTTTTTATAGGTTCAGTTTTATTCACCACATCCATCAGCAGTATTGAACCAGTAAGTAAAACATCAATGTCATCGTTGATCCCAGCCATTGGGCAGCCGTACCTATCTGACCACAGCATAATTGCACTGGACCTCTCCTTCTCACTGGAAAGACTGTAACATGACAAGCCGAGGCCCTTGCAGAAGTTCCCAGTCTCTGTTAAAACACCCACCCATCTGAAGAGAATAAAGACTGCAGGCTGGTTGGGGTGTCACAGCGGAGCAATCGTCCTGTCAAGTCAAAAAAAAGGCCCACATTAGCCATTATCCAAAATCAGCATCAGTTGTGACAGCTTGTTTGGGAGAGCTTTTTTCCATGACAATTGTTGCTTTTGGTGTGGCGGAAAGACCAGTGAGCTGCCACTTTATGTTGCAGTGAGGGCGGTAATATCAGCCGCTGTTGTGCTATAACTGGATTAAGGTATGCCACGCAATTTGTCATTCCTTAATCTACGCTCCCTTCCTATTTGTCAATAGTGACGATATGAGATTGCCATTTTCAGCCTGAGCGTTGACCTGAATTAGGTGGTGTTCAGAATGTTGTTGCAATAAGAAATGTACAATAATTACATAAAAAAAAATGTAATATGCTGTGGCCTTACTGATTCAGACTTTGTCAGACCAAAAAGTTGGGTATAAAATAATCAGATTTTTATTGATTCCATGTGTATAATCATCATTTTATTTCATTTTTTATGTCATCCTATAGCAGTAAAGTATAAACCACAGATGTAATCTGCTTCACTGGTCATTAAGACTTTGGGTTGGTCACATTGAGTCTATAAAATAATAGTGCCAGGATGATAATTTATTAGTTGGTATGGCTGTTACAGCACAATTAAGATAACAGCATCATATTTTTTCTATTGTGTGAGAATAAATACTTGAATTACATAATGAAAATCATAAATTTACGGCAGCGTATTGGAGCACTGTTTGTTTTTCACTTTGCTAATGAAGCTTCTCTTTTATCTCTAATGTGGTCATAGGTTTGGGTGGCCACGAGTGTCAGCAGCAACTGTCGCCGCCGTTTGCTGTCATTTCCTGTATTGATTCATCCCCAGCCGCTCTCCACCGAGGCTGTTTGTTTGTGATTCAAAGCGCTTTATCTTGCGCTTCAGCTTGAGAGTTTTCTGTTTCTCAGCTTTGAGCACTGTGCGGTATCTTCTGTGGCTAATGTGCCAAATTCGAGGGAAACATGCAAACAAACAAACAAAAACACAGATAAATACCAACATTTCAAACTTTGTCCATGAAGTCAGAATTCTCTACCTTTAGTTCCTCAGGAGGAAGTTTTTTTCGGGGGTTTTTGCAGTAATTTGGAGACATTGAACCAGTAGAACGTATTCGCCTGTGGCATTCATCGAACGTGACATATCAAGCAGAGGCAACGCTGTTGTGTGGAGGAGTGAGGGGACTGTGCTGTATTCATCCCCAAATGGCTCTAAGCAAAACTTCTTTGATTAATATGTCTGTTAGGGAATGCTCTGCACCGGAGAGAACCACTTTTCCGAAAACACAACCATCACTCACGCACAACATTTTTGTCCGTCAGGTTTAATGTTTTCGCGCGTCCTTTGATGGAGACCATGGAGGAGGATGGAGAATAATATTTTGGGGCAGCAATATGTTCTACGGGGATTTCAGCAGCCCCTATGTGACAGCAGAAATCATCACCATTAATCACTTTGTGGAGTCATGCTGGATGACTTGCATTAAAAATCAAATCCCTCTGACCGTGCTGGTCATTCTGAAGCCATGCAGTTAACAGACTACATTGTTAGCACTGCGCAAAATGTATGTGTGCTGACATTACTGACAAAGTACTAAGAGTAGGAAATGCATACTAAAATGAGCTTGCACATGTGTGTGTTCGGGGGGGGGGGGGGGGTTCCTGTAGTCGTTCTTCATCTCAGAGAAAGAGGTCACTCCTGTGCAGTCACCACACTTTACTCGGCTTAGTGCTAAACACACACACACACACACACAGACTTTTTCTCTCGCTCTCTCCCACACTCTCATGCACATAAACACAGCAGGTGGTGAGGTGTTAAACAGGCCATGATTTGGCTTGAATTAGACGGCAGACACTCCCTGAAGGCTGAGAGGAAGAGGGGTGGGGTTGGTGGGGACTAAGCAGGATTTCACTGATCGAGCATTGTGGCCAATGCTGCCGGTACCCTCACATCAGCAGTGCTACTCTGGCATTTCTGTGCAACTGGAGGTACACCACAGTAGCATTTGGCAGCCTTCAGGTACATACTGTATGTACCAGCAAGACTCCCAACTATACCTTGATACTTCTCACAAACCTCTCATCATTGGCTTAATTTGGTTTGGAAATAATCACTTCTCCCCCTTTTTGTTGAGTGATGACAACCTTCTCCCGTTGGGGACCAGGCCACAGCCTTTCCCCTTCTTGTTGTCATTTCTGCATGCGTCACCGTGATTGGATCAGTGCTGTGTCTTTCTGCTGGGAGCGAGCAGTCTGAGGGGCATGTAATCCTGTTCCCAATGTTCTGTTGAGAGCAGTGGGCATTTTGAGGGCGTGTGTGCACGCGTAGCCGAATTGTTTCTACCTGCATTTATTTTTGTCGAGCTGTGGGGTGATAATTCCAGGGCTATAACTGTGTGTGTGTGTGTGTGTGTGTGTGTGTGTGTCAGAGAGAGAGAGAATGAGTGAGGCAGCCAACTCCAAGATATGGATGGCTATATTGAGCGGAGTGGTGGTGTTAAGGGGAGGCAGAACTCACGAGGGCTTTGCTTTGTCCATGAGATGCACAGTTAGTGGGATTTATAATTGGGATTAACTGTTGTCCCCTGGTGAGTTTTTCCAAGCTAGTTATCATTAATGTAATCCAATTAGTGCCTTCATTGTATTTACAGATTTGTCTCAGAATGACTCATTGCAGGTGGACTTAATGCAGACTCAATTATTAACCTGCAGGAAATTGATTCTCTGGATATAGTTTAATCCATATTCCTGGCTCAGATTAGTATTGTAATCTCCCTATTTATTACCATTATTATTATTATTATTGTTGTTGTTGTTGTTCTTCCACAATGTTTCTCTGATTACTCATATGCTCCAGTGCAGTGAATGCACATGGCAGTCTGAATTTGAGTTCATAAGATGTGATAGCTGCTTGTCAGAGGCAGAGTAAAATGCAAATTTTGATCCATATGATTTTAGAATTTCCAGATTTTTCTTTTGCCTAGAACAACAAAGGAACAAAATGTATGTGATTAGAATAATAATATAAAGTCTAATATACATTTCTTATTCCTTGAAATATCATATTATGGCCCTTATTAGGTGTACAGATCTGTTTATTGTCCTCCTTGTTTGGAGTAGTGATCCCAGAAAAAGTACCGCTGAGCCCATTTGATCTCCTCTCTGGCAATCCAACTCAAACCTTAATGAGAGATGCTCGGAGGTATCGATCTTTCCTGGTATTACTGCTGTAATTGTGATGTAACTTATTTGACTTACATCATCTGCATCAATGGGATCTGCCTGCTGGTTGAAAAATGTGTTTGTTTAAAAAAAGTGTAACGCACAAGCTGACATGAATGGACGGGGTTCAGGTGAGGTCTGTGAGGGGGACGCCTCCACCAGCTGATAAAATGAAAATATCAGAGAACATGGGTGTGGCACGTGCAGCGCCCTTCTGACCGTAAGGCGGGCAGCAGATGACACAAACTTGTACAAACTTGACATCAAAATTACAGTGGACTGCTGGATTGCCAACTCAACCTGCTGCGTCTCCCCTCCCACTGCAGCACACACTGAATCAGCAGCAATCAAACAGGAACAGGCACCTTCCTGGAAAATATCACGTCGCCTCTTTACGGCTGCCCGAAATACGTATGCAGCTACCCCTTTTTTGGTGCACCGTTTATGGGTCAATTACAGCGCAGGGCTGCAGTGCTAGCTAAGCTGACATTTCCCTCCTTCAAAATCCAGAGCAGGACTGCACTTTGCTTTTTCGTATCAACAGAATCACCATTTGAGATGGTGCAGGGACTAATCACATCTTCCCTCCGGTAAGCCTAAGTCCCAAGCCCCGTCTCAGTCAATTTTTACACCAGCTCCTCTAATCCGTCTCCCTTTTGATGTTCCCTGCTGTTTGTATAAAATCAATAAAATATACAGCAGAAAAAACCTTTCCTCTACCTCATCTTGCGGAGCAAAGCCACCAGAAGGAACTAACTGCTATCCGACTGATCTGAGGAGTCACAAAAAGAGTAAATTGTGTCAGTGGGTGCTAAGACCAGCCCCCCACCCTCTCCTCCCTGCTATGCTCATGTATGCCCTCAGTTGCTCCATATGCCAAGGGAGCTGCCAAGGGAGCGGACAGGCGAGCTCAGTGACTGCCAATCTGCAGATGCAGGAGCTGTCCGCTCATGCATATTAAACCCCACACCACCTGCTCGTCGTACATCACACCCTGCATTCTTGGTCCCAGGAATTTTAATCAATGCGCTGACAGGAAGCTACTCTCCGGTCCAGCGTAGGTGAATCATTCAACTCCTCTCCGCTTAACACCCCCCCCCCCACACACACACACACACACACTCAGACGGGGATGCATGTTGATGTTGCATCTCTGCAACATCTCGGAGCTCCCCAGAGGAAGATGGAGAGCGGCAGAGCGAGAGCAGAATCTGGTGATGAGGCAGAATAAAAAGAAGGGAGAAAAAGACCACTGTGCCTTAAAAATGTGAATATCTCCACTGCTGTTTGGTTGTCTTTCTTGTCAGGTTCTCACACTTTGCCTCTCACACACTTCCCCATCTCTCATGCTCGTTGTCCACTCAGGCGTGAGTAATTGTCTGCATCCTATTGGATTAACCAAAAACAGTGAAACAGAGGAGACAGGAAAGAAAACAGGATCAATAGCTGGTGATCAGAAAGACTTCTCCATCTTTATTGGTTTACACAGTGTGTTCGAGGCAAATTAGGCTTCCTGACTTTTCCTTTTCCGCTTTTCTTCCTCCCTTTTCACAACTATTTGATGTGTTTGCATGTGCAAAACCACATCTTGAGATGACTGCTGCATTAAACAGTATTTTGAGTCATTTCCAATTCAAATGTTTTTGGCAGGCACAGAGAGGGAGCATAGTGAATACCCATGGAGGGAAAAATAAAAATGCAAGTACTTTAACACAACCCGCGCGGTGATCATAAGACTGATAACACTGATGTTGAGATGCTGATGAGTTCGGATCCATGCGCCTCAGCTCATCAGCACAAAGAAATCAGCGTTTTTTAGCTTCAACTAGCATGTCAGCGAAGATGTTACAGTAAGTAAATGAAGGCACAATTAGGTGCTCGTTCAGCTGCACCTCTCAGTCTCACTGCCAGATTCTGCTGGCAAAGCATAATCCTCGAGCACCCCCAGGATTAAATTTTTATGCCATTTTTTTAAATATAGTCTTAAATAAATAAAAAAAAAGGCAGATGGAGACAGGCGCTGGCAAGACAGGATCAAGTGTGGCATCAGCAGTGTGTTAACAGTTAGATGCAAATTAACAGACACGCCAAATATTTGATAAATGGCTTGTTGTTAAGAAATTGTGATTAAGAACAAGTCTTTTCACGTGAACAATATGTAATATTTCGATGGACAAATGTTTGCACGTTTACATAGACACACACACACACACACACACACACACACTGATTACAGATTGCAATCATATCTGTAAATCATAATGTTTGAAAATAACCAGCTCTAATGATGTTGGTGGTGGTATACGTAGATTTCTGTCAGTTGCTTCTAATCCAGACTAGATTGCATTTTTAGGCCTTGTATCCTACTAAGAATAAAAAAGGCAGATGGATACAAATATTCATGACCAGGAAATATCAAGGCAGAGTTCTGTCAAAATACATCAAACCTCACACAAGCATTTAATGTGTAAGTATGTCTGTCCGCAGGTGCTCTCCGCCTTTGTGTCTTCCTGCACATTTGTGTGTGTGTCCTTCATTAGTCTCGCCACGCTCTTTCACCGTGTCCCATTTGTAAACGCTGATGAATTATTGATTGCATAGTCTTTCCTCAAGCATCACCACAGGTATGTATATTTCAGCAAAACTCCAGCAAGCTTTAATTTGTGTCTCATTTTATTTTCGCGTGTCCTGCCCCAGAATCCGAATCTAAATTTAATGCCAATGCTGTGGCAAGAGCACTAAAGCAACCTCGCTCGTTAAATATACATTTGATAGGGTTGAAATTTATTTCTGCAGTTGCTGGTTATTCTCTGGTTATTTGCTCTGTTAGTACTGGGGATAATGGCATTGAAGTATATCACCCACTATTAGATACGAGGTAGAGGCACTCATCCCATTCTTAACAGCTTTTATGAGTGAATGGACGTATGTTCACGGCTCAACTGGCCTCTACATCACAGTGGTTAATGTGACGTGTAGCACATATTGCTGCAACACAGGTCATCTCCACTAAAAAATCCCAAAACATATTGTGTGACCAAATGAGGAAACATGGACTTCAAGAAAAGTAACTGGCACCACATACTGTACGGCAAATTGCATGTTTGTTTCATTTCTGAGATCATGAGTGGTAACATCATTTCGGCCCTCCTGGTGGTATATTATGATAATTACACCACAAATTGCAATCAATGGATCAGGATAAATTATCTGTCGAGATTCATATTACTGCAAATGGGTGGCGAAGACAAATTAGCACAGGAGGAATTGCATCTCATAACATTGTTCTGTGTTTGAGCATCCTTACAAACCTCATTGCTGATTCTGGTCTTAAACGGGAAGTCTCTGACATCCAACAGATTACGGTTTGACCTTGTTTGCCAAAAAAGCAGCTACATTAGGAATCGGCAAGTTGATAGAGAGAAGAGAAAGAGTCATCATGCTGCTGTTGCAATCCCAATTTGCAGTCAGTTGCCATTGTGGCTTCATCACCACCACTGAATCAGAGAAATGTGCAACTGAGGTGGCAAGTAATCTTTGTAAGCCCCAAAGGCGACTTCAGTCTTGCAGTACGGATAATAACCTGACAATATTCATGTTGATCTTCATGTTAATCTCAGAGAAACCCAATCAATCTCAAGCACCCCTCTGTGTTGTTTTATTTTCTTAAGGGTGCTTTTATAGTATTTCATCTGTAGCTGTAATAGTTGCAGGTCCAAGGTCTGTCGAGCAGCACAGCATTACTCGCATCTGTACAATAAGAGGCATTTGAATAAAGTGAAAGACGTTTGTGCATACATGATATTCAGTTCCAGTGAAATTTCAATGTAGAAGCTTTGGCGAGGAGAAAAAAAAAACTTTCAGGTCCACTTCTCCCTTCTGCACAAGATGGAGAATTTCTGTGCTTTTCTCAAATTACAGCTCCTCTCAAAATAACGTGCTCCCTCCCATGTCAGCCGCAGCGCCCCTGATGTTAGCAAGGCCTCCTCTATCGTCAGTGCAGGTTGTGTCTGACAGTGCAGCAGACACATTGAACCTCCAACAGAGCTGCGGTGCGTATCAGACAACAAGCAAGCTGAGCCTCGTGATGGAGCGCAGTACAGCCGATTTGGACTTGACAGTGCGGTCTCTTGGCGGCAAAACACTAGCTGCGTGGGTTGTGAGGAGAAATTTCATGGTCACTTTACGACCTGTCTCTGAGCTGGTTTCGGAGAGAAGGAGGGGTTTGCTGGCACTTACTTGTTGTGTGTTCGCTGATCATCCAAACTTTAATCAAGACTCAGCTGACACAGGGTCAGGCGATAATATAGATAATTAAAACTTTTCATTAGGGGGTGAAGTGTTCCCTTAAGGTTTAATGCATGTTTGATGTCTTCTGGGGTCTGCTTTATTAACCTGCTGCTTTGGGCCTGCCACTGCGATGAACGCATTCAAAACCCATTTTTAGTTCATCTAAAGACGCTGTTAGAAAATGACGAGACTCAAAGGTGTCACACTGACCAAGAGAGGGGAAAAAAATTTACTTTCAACTCCTGAATGCAACCTGCAATGAAAAATAGAATTAAATTTCATATTGTTTCTCTTGTGAACCATTCAAGGGAACTTCGCAACTGCCCACCCATTGAGAGAACAAATGTTCGCTATCAGCTTGCTCCTACGCGCATATGCAAAATAATTGGACGATTAATGTACAGTATGTGCCTTATGTCACAAGGTGCCACCACCGCCGGGAGCAGAGTGAAGGACAGGCAGAGTAACTGTGACAAATGTTCCATCGGACGCCTATCACCAAGGCTGTCACAGCGACCAAGGCCATGTGCTCTTTAACCCTGCTTACAGGCAGCAGCCGCCACCTTTAACTAAATGTCCCACGGGTCAGCTGCTATTTGTTTATGTCATGTCAGGGACAGAAGGTCCCCCAAGGCTCCTCATCCTGATAAACATGCAAGACGTACAGTACAGAACGTATGTGCATATTTCTGTGTGTGTCTGTGTATGTGCGTGACATCGGACAAACACACCTTCCAAGGTCATGTTACGTGTGTCCAATGAAGTGTCGGTTTATACATATTGACCAGGACTCTGTGAAAGTATTGAATGTTCCCGGCTGAAAAAAGTCCTTTCATTTCTTACTCTCCCTTTCTTTGTGGCATATTTTTACTTCAGTTTTATCTTTCACCAGTCTTTTATTCATTCTCAGGAGCTCAATGGTTTGTTTTTCACTTTAATTATTCATTGTTGCTGATTACGCAACTGTTGGTTTCTGTGAAGCCAATGCAATAAATAGTGTATAGCATATACCATGTTTTGCAATGTGGTGTTGTGAGTTAATCATCAACATACATAGGAAACATGATGCCCTATATAACACAGTTTTGACCTTTGAAAGAGTAGAAAAATCCATTCACCCAGTTAATGTCTGAGTACGACTCTACATTGTACTGTACAGTAGTGGCCTTGTAGCACATGTGGCGGTGAGCGGTACTGTTTAGTGGTCAGAATGAGCTTCGTGATGGAGCTCAGTTACTCAATCAAACGTCACAGAGATGTTAAAGATTAAATAATACTTTCATGTATCTCAAACTGCATCAACAGGTGTCACTGTACACAATACATCTTTGGGTTTCTGTCAGTGCCACTACGCTGTGTTTTTCTTGGAATATGGTTTGGTCCAAAAGGCAGCGGCGTATGGTGGGTAAGCAATCAGCAGACTCTCTTAGGACTTTCCCTTACATAGTAAGGCCTTCTTTGATGTGTGCTGCAGTAAACACAGGCGGTTCTCTACCAACCACAGTCTCCTGGGGGACGGGGCTGAGCAAAAGAACACTAATGAGCACATTAGAAGGAAGCTATACAGGGAAAATGCTACAGTTGTAAATGGAATTGTCTCTTGTGTTGTCTGTACCTAGGGTGCTCTGTCTAAAGGAAGAAATTGCGTCTGTATGCATTTCACTGCCTATGAACAGTACATTGTTTGAGTGTGCAGTATGTACAGAATACAGTGGCTTGCCATGAAAGCTTGTACTTTTTCACGAAAGCATAATGCAAGATTTTAAAATTGGATTTGAATCATTGGCCACAAAAAAAATAAACAAAACAAAAAAAAACTATAATTAACGGTTTAAGGCAATCAAGCACTGGAGCTAAAAAGTGAAAGTGGGCCTGTGAAACCGAGGTGACATCTGCCACAGAGAATAACGGCAGCAAAGCATTGTGAATGGAGCCTTCACCATTTATTCCATTTAGTTTAATCACAGGGCATGAAGAACTGAGGCAAAAACAATTCTACTCAAATTTTCATGGCTACGTCGAAGCGTGTGTATCGGTTAAAAATGAAGCTTGTTTTGTGGAACTGTGTCTTGGTAAAATGATGAGAGTTTGTTACACACTACAACCAAATGATCAAAGCTTATAGCAACAAGCAAGCACTAGAAATGTCCCACAAAAACTCAGAGCTGTGCTTCATCGTGCACTGGCCTGCTTTTAGTGCACTTTGATTGGTTGCATGTGCATGCTTCAAAGAGAAGAACGTACTACTATGATTTTTCCCCCCATTTTGCTGTATAAAAGAACACAATGTGTGTGATTCTGAAGTGTCTTTTTCAATGATTACCATTTGTGATGTTAGCATGCATTTAGCTTTACATTCACCTTTATTTTGAATCAGTAGATGCAATTTTACCTCATGGGATTTTGCTTTTGTTATAGAGTTATTGGAACTTTTACGCTGCAACAGATTGGCAAGTAATATTTCCCCACCTTCAGAAATAATGGTACATTTCAGACTGAAAAAAACCTATATTTACTTTAAGGTGTTTGACTTTTTGAGGATATCTATTGAAAGGGATTCAATAGTAATGACTGAGAAGAAATACTAACCTCAGTATTTCTTTCAGATAACTCTGATCTCTCAAGCATCATCTGAATCTGTGATCCCCAGCCAGTAGATTCCATGAAAGTTACCAGGGGAATTGGCAATCTGGATTGCCTTTGTGCAACGGGAGAGTGAGAGATGTGAAAATGATTTCAAAGACTCCAGGATGAATCATGCTCCCACTGCAGCTGCCATTTATTAGCACATTTTCCACCATGGTGTTCTTTTTTCCCTACAGCTACCTAACAGCATGACTTTCAGAGAGTTTGCAAGAGGCCTGGTTTTATTTAGTAAAAACACTTCATTATAAGTGTTAATAAATCAACCTAATGGCGACTTGTATGTTTGTCATTAGTCGTGACACTACATCTTTGTAATAACTAAAAGCAAGAGGCACATCATTTATCAGCTATTACCTCAATAATGAAGATGAAGATTAATTTTTCAAAGTGTCTTGCTTTCCCTTCTGGTTTAATGTCAAAAAGCACAAAAATATATTCAAATAAAATTTGCTTTAATTGGTTTGACTGCTTGGATCAATTAGAGGGGTTCAGGCTGATAGATTCAGGGTCAATCGTTTGAAAGTCAACAAAGTGAAAACACAGTGAAAAAAATCACATCAAAACAAACAAGCCCGTAATATCGCACATTTTTCTCCGCCACTGCTTTCAAGAAACTTATTAATTTTCTTTCTTCACTTGATCTATTTCTGACAGGAGAATATTTAAAGAATGCAGCATTTCAACAGGATCTGGCTTGACAGGTGCTCGTTCAAAAGTTCCACAGTTGTTGCATGCCATGCTGTGGATTTTTTTTTTTTACCATTTCTTGCCTGTCAAAGTGATGAAAAGGGGACCCATAAGAAATTGACAGCCTATATTGTTCGAGGCCAAATGTATCTAAAGATGACTGGTACCTTGATGTGGCCAACAGGGCTAAAAGACCCGAGGTAATCCTTTAGACTAAAGAGCTTTTTTGTTGTTTTGCAGATTTTTGAGGTAATCAGTACAGCCTGTTTGTTTGTAGACTTTGCACCTGGTGAAGAATAGCAGACCCTTTATTTTGTAGCATGACTTAGCACATTTTATGAAAATAGCACATTCACTGTCTGAATAGCACAGCCAGTATACAAAGGGTGGTGGTGCAATGATGTGACTTGCAGTTTTGTGGGAGCTTTGTCCCTCATGAAAAAAAAAAAAATACTGCGACATACATCATCATATGATTCCCAAAGTGCTGTGTCATTGGCACCACAGTGACCTTGTACAGTTCACATCCCCGCCCCTCTGCTCTGCTCTGTCAACAACATGTGACAAATTAAATGACAGTGCACTTGAACCACTTTCCATGCTGCAGTCAGAGGTCGGCAATGCTTTTTATATTGGCTCTTTTGGATGAAAAAGAAAAAATTAAGCTTTGAAATGCTTGAGCAAAGATAAGATTACTGGTGATACAGATACCAAAAGGGTGCCTGGTATCTGCATGAACTCAGCTTTTCTAATGTAAATATATCAGTGGTTAGGCTCTCAGCACAAAATCAATTTTCTCCTTTGACAGAAAAGCTGTGCCTCGTGTCCTTAAACCTGAACCACTGACCTGCCATAACTTTGTATATCAAACATGGTATTTTTCATATGCGGTCAGCGATACTCTCTGAGAAAAAGCTAAGAGAGACTTAAAACACTATGACAATTATTGCCGTGGACGTGCGCACCACAGGGGGACATTTGTGTCTATTTTCTATTATTAAAGTTGCATCTCGGAATAGATAACCTTTTGAACAATCCACTCAGGGAATTTGTGGAATTAATATTACAAGCTGTAATGCGGTGTCTCTTAAAGCCTAGAGAGTGAAAGAGTCAGCTCGGGTTCGAGGCCTACTTTCATATGCATCACACTCTGGGGGCTGATGAATAAGAACTGATGAAGAGATTATTCTCAGCAGCAATCAAAAAGGAAGACATGCAACAGATGCACAACATGAATGTGTTGCATATCTTACATGTTAAATACATCCTCTTACATGCAATTAATAAAAAGAAAGGGAACCAAAAGTGCATGTGAGGATGCAGTAAGATCTGAGCTTACACTAAGTGGTTTAAATGATATCTTCCAAAGTTTTTACTCTGACAGAAGAGAGCCTTGGTTGGCCCCCAGGAGCACTGCATATCTCTTTTTGTGTTCCCTCTGATCTCCCATCATCTCCTGGGCCTTACATCAAGAGCCCGAGATTTATCGATCAATGGCCATAAACAAAACACAGATTGAACTGGGCGCTGGGGCACAACAAACGGATTGCCGAGTTTTTATCCCGCTGCATGCGATTGGTCATTCGGAGCCTCAGCCAAAAAAAAAAGGCCAGTAGCCAGAAGAAGTGCCGCACATAAAGCAGATTGGGCAGACTTGCACAAAAGGATGATACAAACAGGCCCAGAATGACAGTTGTGAAGAATGTGGTGTGTGAGTGAATGTGTGTGCATTTGAATGGTGTGTGTGTGCATAATATAAATGGATGAAAGCACAATCACATGTGTAATCCAATTGTATTGAGGAAAGGTATTGAGCCTAATGCCAGTCAATCCAATTTTCAATGCCTGACTACATGATGGAGTGAAAGAGCTCCTGAGTGATAATATCTGTGTCACTGTCTACATATATGTCCTGGTTTCAAAGTTGTGGCTCATCTCTGTTATTTTGATTCAGTAACACCATGAAGACATGAAAAATATATGACAAAATAAGTTTTAAATACTTTACGGATGGTTTAAAATGGACTCTTCAAAGCAGGATGTGCAAGGATCATCTCCGACATTAAAACTAGTTACCGGTCTTACTTGTGTATGAATGATTTTGATGGGATATCTGCATGCATCAGTGGCGGCACATGCTAGCATGCATTATTTACACGTCGCTGTGACCACATACCTGACAGCTGTGCATATTTCATAGGGTGGAGAGCCCTGCATTGCAGTGCTTGTACATGGCAGCCATGCTCCTGATGTGAGAGTAACTCAGGGTCAGAAGAAGAGAATTAAAACAACATCACTGGGCCATCTCCCTCTCTCTATATCTCTCTCTCTCCACCCATCTCCCTGTCTCCCTCTCGCTGTTCTGCCTCTGTGTATTGTAACATTATTATCATCTCACTTTCTTACCGCTGTAATTTATTCTCCAACTGTTTGCTGAAGTGGCAGAGCAGGGATTTCACAGACAAGTTTTGGTTACAGCCAAAACCGAATAGGGGAGCGTGATACATGTCTAATAAAAGCAAGAAGTACAATATATACACCAATATCAGCACAATACTGTTAATAATAATGACATTAAAGCATGTTATTGCAGCCAGTAACATGCTTTACATCATTACCTGGCTTTTACTATTGCTTTATATCCAAGTCCCAGATCTTTAAGCACAATAATTCTACTCTGTATTTTACTCATTACTCTGTATTGGAGAGATTTATTCCGAAGGGCTGTCCTGCCTTTAGGCCACCAAGTCTCAGAAATCAACAAGGAATGAAGTCTTCTCTTCCAAGCTGAGGAGAGTGGTCATATTAGTACAAAATATTTTACTGTAGAAAAAAAACTACAACCGTGATGACCATGTGCAGCAGTTCAGAGCATCAAAGAGATTAAAGAACTGAGAAATGTTCCTGTGTGAAATTGATTTAGGATGCAGAATTGAAAGAATGAGGCAAATGACATGTTGGATTTCTTTTTCAGCTGAACTGTAACTAAATCTGTCTCCTCTTGTCTCTGTCTCCAGCAGTGGCCCCCACACTTCCTAGTCTGCGTTCAGAGGTCTTCAAGCCATGTGTGGAAGACAAGGACCTGGCCTTTTGTCTAAATGAGGGAGAGTGCTCCATCATTGAAACCGTGGCTGGGGTTCACAGACACTGCAGGTGAGTGTGATAGTGCTTGTGTGTGTGTGTGTTTGTGAGGCATAGAGGCATTTGGTTTCGTTCTCAGCATTGACGTTTCCTCTCTTTGCCCTTCCCCTCCAATCGCTAACCTTGGGGTCATTTTCATTCAAGTCGCTTTTTCTGTCTTGAGTCTAACAGGCAGTGTTCTTTCAGTAATGAAAATCAATAAAATTATTGTGTAACTGCACTTGCAAATGAAGGGTCCAGGATGTTTCTCGAGGTTTCTGGAGAGCGTATGCACTGTGGTTGGGGGGGGGGATTCAGCCATGACAGTGTTGTCATCCTCCCATAGCCATCTGACAATGTTACAGCTTAGACAGCTCAGTTTCTCAGTGGCCACTAGTCTGAGTTTGAGTCGATTCCTCTCTCACTCTCGTTCCTCTCTCCTAATTATTTTCTCTGACAGTTAACATTTTTCAGACCAGCTTTTTGAGCTCATCATCTGTGACATGTAATTCTTGGCTGTTGCGCACATTTTCTCCCTGGGTCGTTTCCGCACTAAAAACACCAGGAGATGTGAAGAACTCGTTTTCACCTGTCATGAATTGATTTTCTCTCGGTTACACCAACCTTCAGAATCTTCTTCAGGTTAAACTGGACTGAATGAAACACCTCTAAGGCTGGTTGACCCCGATGGATTTACTATGGACAACCTAAAGGACACTTGTGTAATAAGGCTACAAACAACCCGTAATACACAGTCTGTAAAATATCAAAGTTTCACTGGTAGACTCTCCATTCAAAAACAATATCTGTTGTCTTCATTAAACCTGCATTATTAGTTCAATAATAGCAGGGAAAACCCTGAGATCTTAAATCACAAAAACTGCTAACCAAGTGAGCTTTGGCTGCATTAGATGAAGCTGATAATATGGTCCACACAACCAAACTACACAAATGCAGATAACTGTTTCCATGTAGATTCAAGTAGGGTGCACACAAATGCAATGAAACCTTTGTCTTCAGTTTGGCCTGGTAAAAGCTTTAATTGTGATAGCCTTCCTATAAAAGGCATTCTCCTCATGTAACGTTGCATGAATGTTGTCAGATATGACCTCTTTGGTATGAGGTGCATTTTAATGATGGGTGTAAAGAAGGGGCTCTCGTAATAATCCTTCTTTGATCATACTTAAAAGCAGCTTATTTTTTTCCTTTTTTTGTTTTACTTTTTTACTTTTGTTTCCCTAAGGCAATCACTCAATCCCTGACTGCTCAGGAGAGTAAATACAGCTAGCTCCCATTAATATAGCCTTGACGTACCTTGGCATATTGTGGTAGACATTACTAAAATCCAGTCACAGTCTATTTCAATATATTTTACAACATATGTGTTTGGGGTGAGTTGGGTGGGTGGATCACATGGCATCCAAAAGAAAAACAAGCAAAATTAATCACAAAACAGAACTTTTAAGCAATAACTGTGGCCTATATTCTTTCAGGTTTGTATTTCAAAGGCGTAATGTGTGCCCTACCTCTCATATTCAAACTACCTGTGTTTTGTATAAATATATATCGGAGATCCTCTTTGATCTAACTGTCGGTGTAACGTGTGCACTGCCAGAAAAGCATGGGGGGTAATTAGGCTATTATATGCACAGAAAAAGAAATGACTTAAACCCATGGGGCGGTCGGAATACTTAATTAGAGAGGATCATAAGTGTTAAAGTGCAAAGTAAAAATGTCAAAAGACAGTTAAAGTTGTTATCCCTTTTTAGAAAAACAGAATTGCCTGATCGTGCTTCTAAACGAGTCAGGGTGGTGACAAACGAGGGCAGTCGCAGTGCTCATGCTAATGCTAGCAGGACCAGTGACAACACGCTTAGGCACGGGTGGGTTTTTTCGGTTAAGAAGCCGGTATTGTCATAACATTTATATCATGCGAACTTGAAATTGAGGCCTGTAAGACCGTATATAGTATGTATGATATTATGTTTTCAGCATTATACATGTACAAACTCTGCATTTGCGCTGGTATGCGGTGTTACTGTTAAAAGGCATTACTTACTTACTGTTCTCCGATTGAAGGATCATGCTGAATGGTGGAGAATTGGAAAAGAGCTCATTACTACACCTTATCTGGAATTAAAAGGTCTAAATCATTATCTTTAAAAAAGTGAGCATGAGTCAAATTTCTCTGAAAAGCAAATGTGGAGAAAGAGTAAGTGGAAAACAGTCAGGACATTGTCTATTTAATTAAAATTTATGGACAACTGGGTTTGTAAAAATCAGAAACAAGCAGCATCTTAGTAGAAACTTGCTAAATAAAATGTATTTTCATGATACTCATTCAAGTATTCCTGTTCTCAGTACATGTATATTTGATGATGTAATGATTTTGCTGTGACAGAGCTTAGACTATTGGGATAATTAAATGACAGGAGGGAAAATCAACACATGTCTCCTGTCAAATGATAACAACAGCAATTTTGAATGTGCCACCTGTGCACAACGGTGGCATCACAAAACCCTGAAGGCTCCCATCCTCTGGGCTATTATTAGCCAGTTGAATGACTGCATACAGGATTCAGGACAGACCAGAGGGCCTAACCTGGAGGCCCGTGTGCCGATTTCCCTTGAGCTGATTGTCAGTTTTGTGAAAGAATAATTACTGGTTTGTGAGGTTTTTTTAACTGAAAGGTTGTTGGAGAAATCCAAGCAGTAAGTTGGAAACAACAATGATCATTTTACTCTTAAAAATTCCTGTGATTGTTAATGGAGCTATGGTTGGGGCCTTGTTGGACCTTTTTTGTGTGCAAATGATCACAATGTGATTCATTTTACACACAGTAGTTTCTGTTTTGTCCAGGAAATGTGGGATATTTAAAAACAGAAAACAAAAAGAAAATTGTGAATATTTGACTGTGAAACAATATATTGTTCATTTTTATTACTGATCATGCACCGCCATTTGATTTTCACTTTATTCTGCTATGCAAAAATATAGTTTAGACATGCATTATGTTTCAACCCTAATCCTAACCATTACCCCTACTGTCTGCTGTGATTAGCCTGGTGTCTAGACAGTGGTAGCGTGTCCATCCTTGAACTGACACCATTTTTACAGGCCCCTGGTGGAATAGAAAAAACAGCAATACTCACATACGATGTATAGATGAGCGAATTCTTACCATGTCTTCAGGTGCCATGTTCTCCCTGTTAATGTCACCATTTACATTCCAGGTGTGCTTAAAACAATTCAAATTGTACTGGTCTTTCTTGTAATTGTGATTTAAAACAGCCCTTCATCCAATATTCATTCAGATTTTTTTTCTCTAGTTTGGCCCACCAACTCCTGGAAAAAAGAGAGAGAGAAAACTCTGTCTCTTCTTAGCCTTTTTGTTTACTCAAATCTTCACCATTTTATGCTGAGCAGGTAATGTACAGTTAAGTTGCCTTTGCTGAAAATGGCTGCCCATGTTTGTTTTTTGTTGTTGTTTTTTTAAGGGGATCCAACCATATGGACTGACAAACTTAAACAATGAGCTAAAAGCTGCAAATTGCTGTAGGGTTGCTGCTGCACTGTCACCGTGTACACATTGTTATGCTCTGTTCTTCCTGCTAGAGATACTGTGCATGGAGATAAACCCAGTTACTGTCCATCCACATCCCTGAGTAGAACTAAAGCAGAAATAGCTGTTACAATAGATGGCACATTTTTCACACTCAGGTTTAGGGTGCTGGGGATGCTGCTGTTGATCAGTCATCCCTCTAAGCAATGCCAGATCAGTGTCCTCACGACAGTAACTGCTCATGTCTTCAGTCTTGTTCTGAAGCAGAGACAAGTAAAGGTTTAACGATTGCTGTGCTCCTTTGACGTCATCCTCTCCTCCAAGCCACAGTGCAAAGAGCATAATAGATTGGTTGGAGACAAGTAAAAATGATAGAACAATCTTTAAACACTTGAATCGTTGAATGAGAACACAGTTTTGAACTTGGGAATCAATTTATTTTGTTATGATTTTCCCTCGCATACACTTCTCCCTCACTAAGCCCCCGCTACCCCACCCCCTCTGCCGGATGTTCATGTTTGCCAATGCTAATAAGGAGCCCAAAATAAACATGCAAATGTGAGCTTAAGACCTACTTCCACATCAGTATTGTGGCCTTTTATATACACTAAGTACAATAAATGTGCAATAAGTCAATGATCTTGCTATATTTGGGGTTTGACACAGCCCCATGACAGCCCAGTCACAATGCAATTCATTTCAATTCTCAATTCAAAACCATTAAAGGTAAAATCAAATATAGATTTTTCTGTTTGGGCTGAACTATTGAGTTATTTAAAATGAAAATGTTTTAAGGATAAAAATGCTATTTAAACCAATTTCAGATTCCAAGATTAATTTGCAGTGTATGTTTACTTCATATAAATGTAAAAACAAAGAACAGGTCTTCTTTAAAATCATGAAGCATCTGTTGTCAGACACGGCACTTATCAAAGCAGAGCTGAAAATCCTGTATCGTCCTTTGTAGATTCACCATATTAAATCTGCCTTCAGGAGGAGGGGAAACATGACTTTGACGTGCACCTCTGATAGTGAAGAGAGAAACTGCAAGAAGATGATGCGCTCACTGAGGGCACAAAAGTAGAAGGCATATATTCCATGAAAATATAAAAAAGCCAAAGGTGGAGGAATACATTATCAGGAGGTGCAGTAGAGCTGGCCGTCATACCCAATCACGTCACCTGCTTTCCTATTCTTGTGTTCAGCATCGCAGCACTCACTTTGTTTTTTTTTGCTGTTGTTGTTTTTTCTATACTGAGTGATTCTGGAATAAAAACCCATCACAGCAGCTCCTCCCCAACAGGAAAGTATGTTGTCATGGCAGACGCAGAGAATTGCCACAGGCGTGTATATATGGCCCCCAAAATTAAATTAACATTGGAAGAGATAACACATGTTCCTGTGATCCTATGAGAATTGCCGCCCAGTGTGAGAATTTGGTGTCGGTATGTGAATAGACAAACAGAACCTGCGGCAGACTGTTGGGACACTTTTGGCCGTGACATTGCAGCATGGACCTGCCGGTGTTCGACAGTGCCACAGAGTACATAGCTGCCCCACCACCTCCACCCGCACACACACACAAAAACCTGTGACTCCATGCATAATGGTGCATGCTGACAGCTCTAGTTTGAATAACATTCACAGCACATAGCCACCAGTATATTTAGTATAACTGAAATGATTGAAAATATTTTTTTTTTCCCCAGATGAGGGGTTCAAGTTAAAATTGCCCAGTATATCATCCACAAATAGTTTGAATAGGATTTGGTCATTTATTTATTTATTTATTTATTTATTTATTTAAAAGAAAAACTAACTGTGCCGTGAACCATGCAGTACAAGGGCGATTATGGTAATTATTAACACCAGAATTTCAGTGCTGCGCAATTGCTATTGCAAATCGCACCATATCTTTCCTCTCCTTCCACTGAAACTCAGCCACGTCCATGGTAATTCAACAAAATATCAAATGTGTGTGTTTTGGATTTCCTTTGGATGTGTCGTTTTTTTTTTGGGGGGGGGGCTTGTTTTCCAAGTGGAGTTATTGGGAGGTTAATTGGTGGTGCAGGGAGAGTCGCATTGGTTTGGTCTGCATGTGTGGTCTGTGAAATACAGAAGGGCCTGTGTGTAATGCAGTGAAGCGGAGCTTGCCAGCACCACTGAAAATCCTCCCAGAACACGAGACAGAATAGGACCTTATGGCCTCTGATAATATCTTATGGAAATAACTGTGTTGTAATTGATCATTCTGCATGGATGCCCTTTGTTCGGCTTAGCTCTTAATAATGATATGCCCCCACCCGAGCAATTTTCTCTCTGCATTTTTCAATACAATCCTTTCTCACAGTTTATAGTTTTAAATATTGGACCTGTTCAGTGATGCAGGTTTTGACTTTGATGCGAGGGGCTCAGCAGTATCAATCTGACATGTGCTCAGCAAACCAAAAGCATGCAGTTAGCCACGGTTGGAAGGCGTTGTAGAATATATTAGCTGGAATGAGGGTGCACTGCAGCTCTGGCCGCCACCTGCAGCATTGTGTTGTGATTTGGTGACACGGAGTAATGGGCACAACATTCTGGGCATCGAGAAGCGGTGCATGCTTTACTCAGCGCCTGCAACACGGGGAAGAAATGAATTCTTGATTGTTCAAAAAGAAGATTGATTGTTCACTCGTACACAAATAAGTCCCTCTTATACATGCAGTGTCTCAATGAAACCAGTATTCTGTCTGCAGTAACATAATCCAGTGCTGCAAAATTGAGCAAAGAGATTCCCTTTGCAAAAATCAGTTAGAAAAATGGTCTGTGTTT
The DNA here is from genome assembly GCA_016785225.1 of Psettodes erumei. Lineage (NCBI taxonomy): Eukaryota > Metazoa > Chordata > Actinopteri > Pleuronectiformes > Psettodidae > Psettodes > Psettodes erumei. The sequence continues at coordinate 621,929 of JAFBJZ010000429.1, forward strand.
GCTGAAAATATTTGAATGCATTTAATATTTGATTGCATTTAACATAATGTTTCCTCACTTGTATGGACATTGTATCAGCAACACATGCCACAGAGGCTCAGTTGTATTGCACAGATGATGCAAAGGTGCTGCAAGCTCGCTTTATAGTTGAAACAGCTTGATGAGTCCACCTTGCCAAAGACAAACATGAAAAGGAAACCCAGAAAACTATTGTAATGGGTTTTGAATAGTTTTCCCTCTAATTGATATGTAAAGCCATGACAATAATAAGAATAATATAAAAAACTGAAAATGAGCGTACCCAAACAAAGTTGAGAAGAGGGATACATAAGAATCAATATAAGCTTTACAAACACCTTATCCCATATTAATTTCCACTGGAAAGATGAACCCTTTTCTAACATGGTGTTATTGTAAGTATCAAGGCATTAGTGGCTTGTAAATGCTATCTTAAACATCTTAAAAGATCTTGCGTGTTTATTGAAATTTTTTTATCAGTGCAGTGTTGACATCAATTATCCTGTAGGTTTAGTCAGAGAAATGAATTACCCTGCCTTGCTTCATAGACACTGAACAGAGCAAGAGATTTGTTGCTGCATTTAATAAGGATGACCGTGGATGCAAAGTGAGATTTGCCTGATGGTTTCTATTACCGTGCCTTTAAATATCTTCACATAGTTAATGGCTTTGTATTTTTATTCACCTCAGCATGGCAGATGAAAATCACGATCCACCGTGTGTGTCTCCTGGCAAAGCTCAAGGTAGCTCATGTCTACGATTACCATGGTAACTTCATCCCTCATTAGTATGAGGCCAGAAGCAGAAAAATAGTTGTTGACTTGCTTACAGTGCTCCTGTGGAGGCAGGTCCATTCAAATGTTTTATCATCACTTTTCCTTTGCATTATGTTTCGTGCATTGATTCGGATTGATAAGACATTAGAGTAATTGTCATTTTAGGGTATGAATGACCGCTGTTGTGAATAATTCATGACCAAATTTGCACATTTGATTGCTTCAGCCAAAGCTATGCTAATGTAAAATATCAGCTCATATTTAAATGAACATTGATTTGTTTCATATCCTTTCCTTCAAAACCCATTCATGCAGATGGATAACCAGTAAAACCAGTGCTCATGGTTTATGTGGGTGTGTGCATCTACATACCTTGGGTGACATGTTCATCTATCCTGATGAGGAAGCACATGAAATCTCACAAAAGGAATCAAAGGAAAGCCCTCCACTATTCTCTGGTCCCTATGATGAAAAGAGCTATTTCTATTGGTAGTTTACTGTAGGGTTAATCTTACGGATAAGCTTAGAATGCCTTTGTGTGTTTGTCTGCATCTCTGTGTTAGTGGCAGGGGGTTTCTTGGGACCCAGGAGACGTTGACAACAGTATTAACAGAATCTGATATGACAAAGTGAATCACATAAATGAAGACCACAGCCTCTTAACTTTCCCTTCCTGTTTTTCTTCCTCTCATCTTCCTTTTTCTACGGGGAGCCAGTTCAGCGATTAAATTGTCACTGTGCCGTCAGACCTTGACAGGCCGCACTAATCCACGACGCTGTCGCTCCTCTGCTGATCCATCCTGCAAGGGAGGACGTTCTCCAGGCTTAAAGCCAATGGGCCATGTCCCCCCGCTACCCCACCCAGCTGCTGTATGAAAGCAACACAATTATAAACGTGGGAACAGGCTTACCTGTTGGCAACAAAGCATGACAGACCCGTCATCTTGCCTTGGAACTGAGTACAGTTGGCAGATTAGGTTTTTGATTCAAGTTAATTAATTGGGGAAATAAAGTGTTGGTGCCCCAAATGTTAAACTATAGTACAGTATCTCCTCCTGTCCTGGCCGCCAACAAGAAGACAGTTTATATCTTTCAATATGATTGATTTATTCCAGAGCCTGTTTTGTGCATCTGCAATTCAAACGTTAGGACTTATCCTATATCTACTTATAAATAAATGTGTACTGATATACAGTGCCATATACACATGACTTATGTCTCCATCCATGCTTCTGTTTTGGTTCTTTCAGTATTATATTTTACATTCCTTAGGCCCATCACAAACACTGTAGATGAAAGACTCATGTGTCAATATTCAGCTAACAAAGGCTGCCTTGTTTTTCATGCTGGAAGACTTAATAAGCACGGGACAGACATAGTGTCAAGAAATCCACCATGCCAGCAGACAATTAAAGCATTTCAAAAGGTGTTGTCTCTGATTTACTGCTTAACATATCCAGCTTAGTTTTTAAAAAGTACATTAAATAGCTGTTTTGATTTCACTGGCAAGCAATACATCCTTGTATAATACCGTATTACAAGGTACTGGAATGTCAGTTACTGGATGTGATGAAACATTCAACTAAAATTAAATGGATTGTTGTTCAGAAATCATTGGTGTAATTGCAGGGTAGTTATTGTCCTTCTTTGCAGTCCGAGGTGTCCTGTCAACAGTTTTATAATGACGATCTATGGGGAAAATGCTTTTTGGACCACGGGGGATATTATTTGTTGCAGTACTGTGATTTGCCATTGGGACACACTGGCAGCAAGGCAGAGTGATGGCACCATATCAGGCGTAATTCATCCATGTTTGTTTTGGGGGTTTTTTGCAAAGCTGAAGCTACATGCTGTTTCCACAAACATGTTAAAAATGTTTTTGTTCTCTTTTAAGAAACTGAAAATAAGTAAGAAAAACTCAGTTCAACTCCTGACACTTTACCCAAGGACTGAGCACAAATACACGTACGTTTGTTGCTGCTATGTTGCCTGGGAATATGAAATCAGACAAAAAAGGAAAAGTATTTCTTTCGATTCAGATCACCAATCTAAAACACGGATGAAACTTCTCTTTTCTTTTTTCACCCCACAACCACCATAGAGTGTCAATCATTTTATCTCTGTGTGTTACCACTTTGACAAAGTCATGGCCACAGAGAAGGTGCCCAGATTTGAAAAAGCTAAGATCATCACAAATGAGACAAACCAGCACATGCATCAACACAACGCTTCTCTCCGCTGTCTCTCTTCCCCTCATCAAATGGACGCTTTCGAGACTTTTGACAAAGTAACAACAGAGCATTTGAATGTAACCACCACAAAGAGGCTGCATTGGGTTTGAAGGCAGCAGCACTGTTAGTTGCCTGCAGCACTTAGCTTGGCATTTTGTCATGAGCTCAGCTGGTGAAGTAGAACAGCTGCTGCTCATTACTGATGTTTAGACTGAATGATTTTCAGCCATGGACGCAGAAGAGAGACCGCATAGCTACATCATCATGTTTGAACACAGAAAACACCTTGACAGTTGACTTTGATGACTCTGTTGATGCCATGTGCAGATGGACTCTGGAGGTTTTTCTCAAGGACTGCCTACTGTGTCTTATTACACTGTCATTAGGACAAGAGGACTGCATAGAAAGGAAGATAAGAGGAGGGACAGGTGATAGGTGATGTGTGATAATTACATGTAATTTTTCAGTTAATAGGGAAATAATGGCGGAGGGGGATGCAGATTCCTATCATCTCTGGATTATCAGATAGTAAAATCAGGAGTTCAGGTGCAGTTTAGACTTTGAAATGCACTCCACAGATTTGCTAAGGATTGTCATTTGTACTCCACCAGAGGGAGCTTCACTGAGGTCATTAGTGGTAGAAACTTCATTAGAAAAAAGAACACTTTTCATTTTACGTGATGATATGTATGTCCATCAAACCTCAGCAGGATAGGTGCTGGAGACAGATTTGTCAAGTGGGAGAAAGACCTGTTGGTTGAAACGTGCCAAACCCTACCTCTGTTTTTCCCACGTTCTCTCTCGGCTTCCTCATTTTTTCTGTCAGTATAGTAAGACTCAGACATTCTTTGTAGCACCTTTACTGGCTTTACCTGAGATGCAGTTTGTACATTTTATCCACAGAAGGGTGTTTAATAAGATAAACAGATCATTTAGTTGGAGAATACAAGGCAGTGGATTGAGAGGAATCAGAAAAGACGAGACCACTTAAACAAACAGATGGAAAATGTAAGAGAAAAAAGAAGAATTGGCAGCATTTAACCAAGGTGATATTTTATCGTCAAACGTTCTGACGTGATTCTATATTTTCCTGATATGTTGATTCAGCTCCACATTATTTCACAAGAGGGTTTGCTTCGGCATCGTGCCAGGAAAACTGTCCATGTTTATTGATAGAACACTCCTGAATTGAATTTAAATTTAATTAAGTAAAGTAGCAAATGGAAAAGAGACAGAGAGAGGCAGACAGAAATCCCATTGTTCCACCTCAACCCTCCGTCTCAGGCTGAGATCAATTATCTAGCAATAGACTAGTTTAATCCATGTTCTCAGGAAAACAACAAGCAAACTGGGGATAAGTATTCATTTGTCAATACAGCTAGGTGTTGACTAACAGTGCTAGGGTGGAGTGGGTGAAGGAAAGAGCAGCTACAAACATAAAAGCTAATTTGAACTCTCTTTTATACAAGAAATGGTGGTGTTCTTTCATTTTTACTTGGGGTAATGGGTCAGTCAGATTTTTCCGTCCAAATTCTCCATAAAACCTGATGAGTGGCCATCTTGATTCACAAGACTGTTTTATTTAGAATTGTCTCAGCTGATCCTGACTGCCAAGATCTTTTGGTAACTGCTCATCTTAATGCTGAAATTCTGCATAATAATCCCATCTCAAAATTACAGATGAACTGAATTATTCTTGGAGGAGTCCTACCAGAAAACTCCAAACTAATTTTTGAGATGAAAATGAAAAATAGAGGAACCTTGGTCTTTCTATAGTGGATAAATGCCATCAAAATGGTCTGTCTGCCAAGATTCCTGTACCTTTTCCAAAATCTACCCATTTTTTGACAAGGTCATTTTTCAAGTCATTTGATTCAACAGTTATGTCTTTTATCTGGGGTTTTGAAACTCACACAATATCAAAAATGCATTTCCATAAAGCTAGAGAGGCAGGTGGAGCAGGGCTACTGTACCTCCTACATCATTACTGGGCAGTGAATTCAAGGGCCCCCGTCTGTTGGCAGGGAGGTAGAATGGACATATCCACCGAGACTCTGCCTCGGGTTGCCATTGAAAAGAATGATATCAGGAACAGTGCTCTCCTTTTTTCAGCACCCAGATTACTTGCAAAAGTGGATAACGTAATCATTTTGAATTGTTTCAAAATATGGTAGCCAATTATTATAGCAGCACTGTTATGTATGGAATGGTAATTGTGAAGGAAGTAATTCTATGGCTCTGCGAGTCAGATACTGTTCCCCCGTTTAACCTGGTTAACTGGTTAACTGATCTTACTAGTATCTACTACATTTAGAAGATACAAAAAGAAGTACTTATCTCGATGTACCATGAGGTTGGGGCAGGGTTAGGGCATGCACAGAAACAGACACCAAGCTCTCTAAGTGCTGGTGTATGTTTAAATTAATATCTTGAGTATCTTAAAATGCATATACAATTATTATTGGCACTCTAACTATTCTCTTTGTTCCAAAATCCATGTGATGACATGTCCAAGTCTGCTTATTCACACGCATATGATGCAACAACACTGCATTTGAATTAAGCACATCGCCTTGTCATGTGTGCACTTGGTTTTGAGGGTAAGCCATCTTATCTATATGCAAATCTCAGTTCAGGGGCCTTTATAGAAAGCTATATAATGTATTTTTTGTGAGCACTTGACAGAAATGCTGGTGTGAAGTGAATTCATAGGCATGTCATGCTTGGTGCTGCATTGGTGAATCCATACAGGAGGTCAAAGATAAACAGGTCACACTGTAAGTCTATTCACTGGATATACCAAGATGGGCAGAACCAGAATGGCAGCGATTCACTGGCAGTTTGCTGAACCCTGCCTCCCTTCATTACGATTGTTACACATGTGAGCGGGGGTCCATAATCTCTAATATGCACGTTACAGCTAAAACATTAGGCTAAAGATTAGAGTCCCAATGATGAAATCAGCATTATCACCATTTACACTGTTGAGATCCCAGTTAGTCCCAGAATTACAAGCATGACAAGGAAAATGTAGTTTAAGCCTGTTTAGCTGCATCACTTATCGACTTGATAATATTTTTACACGGTATGTTTTCACTTTTCATGTGACAAGAGAAAAAATTCTATTAATTGGGCATGAGGACTAACTGACGCGTTCAGTAAACAGCTGTCTCCGATAACATTGCCTGGGTTTTAGCAAATGTTCAGAGGTGTAGTTTTGAGCTCGTGTCAGCCACAAGCTTTTAATGATATAGCTTTAACCAAAAACATATGCAAACTAATGTTGCAATCAAGTTTCAAAAGCAGGAAACATAGTTAGCATTGACTTTGAAGGAAGACGTGTATGTTTGTCATTGTGTGACACATTACTTCAACTTCAAGGGATGTTTCATTTTAGCTTTGCTTGTTGAGAGTGGGACCTGGGCCTGGCCTCATCAATATAAAGAAACTGAGATTTAATCCAGGCCCGTTACTTGTTTCGAATTATCACTGATGAATGACATTGTAGCTAATGCTCCATGCTCTGCTTGACCTCCACACAACCTTTGGCATGGAAAATAATGAACTGAGGAATTGCCTTGGCATCTCTGGGACTGCTCAGGACTGTTTATCTGCCAGTGTGTTTTTATTTTTATTGGTGATTGTGTTACTTCTGCCTAATTCAGTATGTGCCGCGAGCCACAAGGTTTTCTTTCATCGCCATGCAGAATACTGCAGTGTCCACCTAATGAGTGTCTCCCAAATTTCCTTGAGCTAAATGTGGAAAGACACTGAACCCCTCGTCACTGGCTGTCGTGTCTTCTCAACATAATTAAAGATGTCTCTGGCTGTTTTAATTCTTTTGAATCATGTTTGCACTTTTAGCAACATGATGGAGAGTTAATCTGATCATGTTTTAATAAATAAGGAGCAAGGCAATGATAATCATTTTAGGTTGGCACAATGTTAGCAGCATTAAAGCACTCACATTGTGTTCTCTGTGACTGTCATACTCAGAAATACAAAGAACAGAGGGAAAAAATTGAATAAACGTGTCTTAAAAAGTCAATGTGCTTAACGTTTACAAAAGGCAAATTATATATGTAATGAATAAATCACAACATAAGTAAACATGCTTCTGTTTTTTTAGCCAATACCACTGGAAGTCCTTGACAGATGTCACCCTGCACTACTGTATTCTCTTTTGCTTGCACCGAGAAGTTCTTTTCAGTTGAGGAAGCTGTCTAAACTTCTCCAAACAGTTCAGTGGATATGAACATTTTTACAGGAAAATCATGACAGTGATTACATGTTTTGAAATGTCTTTGGGTGTTTGGATGTTGATGGCGCTGAAGCTTTGTTGATATTTTTGCAAGTGTGCCAGTCTCCTGCTTGTCACTGCCGTTTCTATTAATCTCAGCAGAACTCAGTTTATGAAAGGTCCTGCCATTTCTAATTAGATGTTGTCATTGTGTCGAAAAACCAAAGCCGGTACCATATTTTGATACTAGAAAAAGGGTATTTCAGAGCAGCAGGGCTTTTACATGGCCCTGCTTACTCATACTTGTTTTTCACAGCAAGTATCAAACTAAGTAAAATCCATAAGTATACTCATATAGTCCTACATTATATAATGAATCAAAAGTACAGTATGGTTACCCCATTTCTTCTTTCCAGAATAAAGGCCTGGGGTCCAATAGTTTCCCCTGTTTATTTAAAATAGGTCCTTGCTGTCTGGGCCTCCTGGATACAGCAAATTAACAATAATTAGGTTGCCTTGAATGGCTGATTGTAAAGTAATACTGCAGTACTTTCTCTGACAAGCACACACAAACAGACATACAGAAATCAAAACATACAGACAGATAGAGAGATGGAGATCATTTATAATAATTTATATATCATTTAAATAATTTATATATCATTTAAACACACATACACACTGCTGCAATAACACCAGTCTGTATGGGATGCAGGAATTTTTGATTAAGCAATACATTAAGACCACCTCATTAAATACCAATGGCAATTACAATGAAATTCTAAAACAACATAAAAACTTAAGTTACACAAAAAAAAACCAAAATTTTATCACCTTTTAGGTACTTATTGGTTACACTACCAGATATCTGTCCCTGTTTTAATGAACGGTTTGAGTGTTTTGAGGCATTTCCTTTCAAATGTGCGACTCCAACTCACATAGACAACGCAAGCACGTCATAGGCTTCAATCGTCAGAAAACTGTCATAAGTCTGAACAGAAGGTTAAACTTTCTAATTGATGTCCTGAGCTGCTTTTAATCACCGCTCGTGTGAGAGAGCAGGGACCTGGGAAAGAGTAAGAGAGAGAGATAGAAGGAGAGAGGGAGAGAGGAAGATTAGAGTGTCTTGACAAGGAAAGCCTTTCAAGTTTGTAGGTTTGAAGTGCTAATGACATGCAAATGTGTGCAAATGAGTGTGCACCCACCCCCCACCCCCCCAAAAAACTTGAAGCTGAGTAAATTCTGGCCTGGTGTTTGTCTATAAATAGTGAAAGTTTGGAGGTTGGAGTGTTTTTTAAATTTCATTAGCAGTAGTCCAGATCACTGGAAACTGGACTGTATGACTGTACAGGACTCTACAAGAACATCCATCTCCACTAATTGGTCTTGAAATAAGAATTCCTTTTTAGATTAGTTTTGCAGTAAATGGGTACAACGCTTTTGTGATCAATATGGATGTCAAAGTGAAAAATGTGATGTGCAAATACATTTATGCCTTGAGTTAATAGTAGTTTGTAACGAGAAGTAAAGCTATACTGAGTTACACTGATAGAAATCATCTGTCTATACAAGAGGTCAGGGTGGGGTTAACAGACATGAGCTTGATCTTGATGAGGCTGAACTTAATCGCATAAAAACGCCAACTGTATAATGCAGCTAAACTTTCAGGAGAGAGCAGTTTTACTACGTATGACAGGACAAATAAAGGGATGAATGAACAGATCAATGATCCAATTACCTTAGCTGACACCAAATCCATAGACAGTGTAGAGAAAGATGGCAAACTAATCCATTTTGCAGCAGTTAACAACTTTAATAAAAGTTTGCTTGTAAAACAAAACAATTAGCAACTGTGTGGCACAACGTGAGATGAGATGAATGATGGGTCCAGACGAAAAAGAGGCAGAGCAGAAGCTGAGAGAGAAAGAGAAAGAGAGCATAACGTCACGGTAGGCTGAGCACAGCAGTTGCTTTTCAAACACTCGGGCTGCATCAAAAAACTTTCAGAAATCCTTCCTGATTTTCAAAATGAATAACATCAGAAAATTAAGATTCAGATTCATATTTTTTTTATTTTTTATGGCTCTCTCTGTCTAGACAGTTAGAAAAACTAGCACCACACGTACAGCAATGCATCTTGGGTAATCCTCTTGACTCCTGATATGTCACTGACGTCAGGACCTCTAATCTCAAAGCATCCTGTGTGATCACATGTGCATTAATATGCACACTGATGCTGCATGACTTAAAGTGCAGTGATAAAAGTAAAGAAAACCCTACAAAATGCAGCAGGTGAGAATCACTGATCCCCTTTAAAAGCGCAACAGCGCTCGTATCATCAGCACAGCTCAGAGCATTCACGATGGATGAATGAATCTGTAAAAATCCATCCTGACCGCCGCTTCAAACCAGGCCTCTAATGAGGATTTCACATTTGAATGTTGGGATGGATACATCTGACGCAAGTTGATACATTAAGGCTTTGGTGAGTGCACAGCTGTAGTTAACAATTAGATGGCAGTCTAACATTACCTCAACAGCTGCAATGTAGTCTGAGGACTGCAGAGACAAAAGCAGCAGCACCTTGCAGTGTGGATCGCCTTGGTAGCAACAAGGAGAGGCTTAGCTGGTTGCAATGTAACAAGCTCGTCTATGGCAAATAATAACCTCAAAAATGTTTTTCTTCAGTTCAGCAGTTACACAACTCAGTACATGTTGGCCTAACTGGTGATTCTCTACAGAAAGCAGTTCATTTTCTTTGCTCTCTCTGATCATTCTGCGAAAGGTTGTCTGTAATTCTTTCTCTTTTCTTTCTCTCTCTTGGCATTGAAGTCCTTTTTTCATTCCACCTGCTGAATGCACGTCAGCTATTCACTGGCATTTACCTCTTAGGGCAGTTATCTGTCTCAAACTTTCGAAATTCTCAACAATCGCTTTTTTTATTTATTCTGGCTCTCTGCCAATTCAGTCTGTGAAAATAAAATAGTTTGAGTTTGTGTATAAGGAGCAGTTGGCCATAGTGTTATGTGGCATACTTTACACAGAATATTTTTGGGTGCTGATGAGAACCAGTGAAAACACCAAGCTGAGATTTTAACTCTCCAAAAAGGAACCTTTTTACATTTGAGTGAAAGTCAAAGTCAAATATATTGCTTTATAGTGCTTTGGTAGATGAATATCTAAATATTTACCTTTTGCCCATGTCTGTAATGATATGAAAAATGCCATTGATGTCAAGAGTCAGTTAAATGTTTGAATATTTTATGAATTAGAAGTTTCATCAGAAGCCTGGAGGCAAGATTCTTCGAGGCATCAATCTGAGCCTCCCGCCTGCAGGAAGGTGAATCTACTTCTCTTTGTCTCTGTTTCCAAGAAAAATTCTAAATGTCACCACATGCTGCTACTTGACTTCAGCTTTATCACTTCTGAAATGAAATTAAAAGTCAACAACTAATACATACACTTTGGTATGTCTTTGAGACTCATTTTTATTTTTATACCAATCTATTAAAGATGTTTCTTGAACTTTTCTGAAAAAGGAGTAGAAACTAAAAAACAAAGAAACAAAACAGAAATTCCTTCATGCTCTCAGTGAGTTTTGAGACTTCCCAGTAGATTGATTGCACTGTCTGTCCATCATAAAGGTCCACATCTGAATTTAAGTGGATGCCTGGAATTATGAGAGCTCAGCTGAGGAGATTTTTGGTAGTTACTAATACATTTATTTATACATACATACATATTGTGTTGGTGGTCTTTTGCTTGTTTTGTGGTGCTGAATAGACAGCTCCTCTAAGGTGCAAAAAATTGTACCATGCCAAGATCACTTCCTCTCATTTAGCAAAATCTACTTGGTTATTGTTCAAAATACTTTTCTTCTGTATTTTATATGTATTTTTAGTTGACACAGTAGCAGTTTTCAAGCTATTAGATGAGCTCATCAGCAACACTGAAGACTGAAAAACTACTTCCAATCTTGAGCCCATCTACATCCTCAGTATCAGTCACCTGTGTGAATCTGCCTGAGGAGGCAGAGTACAGTTTTACACTGAGACGGCTCTAATGAAAGTAACTAATGACCTGCTATTTTGACCACGCCTTTGCATTAGTCTTTGTTTTGTGATGCAGTTGGTCTCCTTTGGCTTGTTGGCATCTCCCCTCCCTTCTCAGCTCATTTTGCTAATACCTGACACATCACTCATACAACAACTCCAAAGTATTGTTTCATTCTGTTGTGCAAGACATCCCCTCTCAGTTACATACACAATATGGTAACAATACCAAAAGGTTGGTTGTTTGCCAACTGCACTGAGGAATTATCCAAAAGAAGTCTATTTAGATCTTAAAATATGTGTGGATCTTATTCTTTAGCAGCTGAGAAAAAGAGATTCCCGGGAAAACCAACTCTGGCAATGCAAAGGCCTCCTCCAGCACACACACACACACACACACACACACACACACACACACACACACACACACACACACACACTCACACACATATGCACAAATATGCCATCCACAAAAATGCAGGCCTAATATCTACACAAGCCAGAAAACACAAACATAATCCAGTCACTCTTAGTCTCTCTTCACTGACTTTCTGCAAATGGATATATCGATTATGGCCTTGAAGGATTACTCATGCCTGCATTCAAAAGTAAAAAACAGCTTGGGAACATAAACCTTTAATAATAGGAACCCCTCTATGTGGACAAGCTTCCCACTATTGTTAGGGAACCAGACGCTGTCTCAGTATTTAAGTCCAGACTCCATTTATTTAGCACTGCATACACCCACCTTAACTCCCACCTTGTCAGCCAGGCCCTTTTATCTACTGCCATGCAGTGTGCCTTTCACTTCCCCCTACAGATGGTCCATGTATTGTACAGCAAAGTGCACACATACAGTTACCATGGTTATGTGCACGCAGCATGTGACACTTGCTCTGGCTCAATTTGTTTGAGCTTGTCATACATTTGTTATATCTCTGATTTTTTTATGCTCATGTGACAGTTGCGTTTGTCATGAGACAAAGTTTAGCTCACACTAAAGTGCTTGGGAAATGAGGAGTAAATATCTGCCTGTTCTCTGACATCGGTTTCATAACATGCAGTTTGGTATCCAGCGAATGTGCAAATTAACAAAAGTGATGAAAGTGCAACCGGCATCTGTCTTAAAATACAGTGATGAGACAGTGATTGGAAACAAATTAACAGTAACTGCAGGTGAGATAAGAAAAATCCAGAAGACTTCTAAAAGCAACTCACTCTCTTTTTTAATTACAAGAAAAAGATGCATTGCGGTTTAATTCACATGCTGTGATTAGAATGAACTTACCTTGATGGTGAATGTGTCAAAACTTAAAAGAAGAAGATCAGTAGTATGACTAGGCAGTGACAGATAAAACCATTATATATCCACACAAGTTGAGAGAGTGTGGTAATGAGCATGAATTTGCATGCGTGCAGGACTGTGTGTTGACTGTGTGAGGTACGCTTCGAATGGCTGCAGCCTCTTACCACATGACTGTATTGTTTGCTAATGCTTGTTTTTTCCATGATGCAGCTGAACACAGGCTGGCTGAAATGTTAGGAGCATTGTTAAGGTCCTCCATGATGGCTAAAATAATGTTGTCTGATGGATTAAACACATAAAAAATACTAGATCAAAATTATCACTTGCTGGGAAAGGTGACTCTGTCAGGTCAGGAAATGAACACCACCAACAAAGAAGCATTCAAGACATTAAACCGACAGCAGTTATGTCTCTTAGGAGACCGTCTGCGAGGAGATGAGGCAGGGAGGAAGGAGAATAAAGTGGAAAATCACTTAATGCTGTTTATCACAAGGTGCGGTGAAATGACTTTACAGTCCACTTTAGGCTGTGCAGTGCTTTTCGTTGGCTAGAGAGCTGCTGCAAACGTCCCCACAAAGTGCTTTCTGTTTGATTCTGGATGTAGTTCCTTTTCACAAAGCCAAAATATCAGTTTCTCATGTCAAGCGCTGAACACCATGTAAGGGAGGTGATGCAGCGGGATATAATCACTGTATATTTTGCAGTAAACCATTGGAAACCTTTTTTTCCCCTCAGGGATAAAATAAGTTGCACCGCTAATATAACCCTGTCTCCTTTAAATTACATTTATATACAACTAACGTGCTTCCCCACTTATGTTGCGGAGGCAACATAGTAACTGGCTGGGTTATGTTCAGGGGCAACTTTTGTTTTTAATAAATCAAGCGTTACTTATATTAATGGCAGTGGAGGTGGTTAGGGTCAATGGTGGCCATACAAAGGGCACAGTTATCAAACCAGAGACAAGGGTTTGTGTCCACAGTCCTGTCTGTGGTTAGGTTCAGACAACAAAAAGTGCTTTGGTTAAGGCAAGATTGTGGTTTTGCTTAAATGTAAATGAACACGTTGTGTCTTAGACTATATTTATGAATCTGTGATCTTTACCTAACCTTACGCAAGTGCTATGAGTGCCTAAACACAGTTTAATCATGCTGTGGTCTACTGCAAGTTGATGTTTTATTGCACAATCCAGGTTTTTAGCAGGAAACCAAAACAACAGCAAATATTATGCTGCAACATTTAGTCTTATTATATATGTGACCTGCCTGGCTTTCATATCTTTTAATTTCATCAGATGCTACAGTGGAGTGCGTGTCAATCCTTTCAGACTTACACGTTAGTTAAACATCTTCTTGTCTTTGGCAGTTCACCAAGTAACACAACGCATTGTTTCGAAAAGAATTTGTTGTACATCTACACACACACACATTTGTGTGAAATTTGCAACTGTTTTGGATCCTTAGGTGTGTGTGTGTTTATAGCCAGTTGCGTACTGCATATTTCTAAATAATGTGTGCATCTGTTAAGTTGAACAAAGCTCAGAGGCCTTCAATTTCTATCGAAATTGTAGAAGGACAGTTTGTAAGCATGTAGGTGTTGTGGGCTTTACGGTACCAAAATGCAAGTCAGTATATTATATCATCTGGAAAAATTTAGTTTATTTTTGCATGGTCCAAGTTGCCTATGCTAGTGTAGATAGGCAACTATGAGCAAACAGTTACTGTGAATAGAAGCATAATTTCTGCAGTTTACTGCTGCTTTTATTGCATTTAAAGGCAGTAAGCTGATGCAGTTGGCTGCGAATGCAACCTCGACAGAAACAGTATCACTCCCAACCGTTACTGCAGAATTGTCTGTGGCAACCCTGATGTTGTTTGTGATGGATATTTGTATATGACTGGTGAAATATTTCCAACTCACACTGTATATAGGTCTAGAGTATATAGGTCTAACCATATACTGTACATCTATATCACCATCAATAGATGTTCCAATGTTCTGGCTGTTATTAATTGTCACTATGATTATACATAGTGATTATGCAAACCTCCAAATGTTAGAGAATCTTAAATCTCATATTATTGACATTGATTAACTTTTTTAAAGCCTAAAGTTCCATTACTGTGAAGTGTTCCCATTGTGGCACTTTACCTGACATGAACACAGATTGTAATCGCTCTGCCGTCAAGATACGTGTTGGTGATAGCAATCAGGAAAAGTGGCAAGACAGCGGATCAGTTTCAGGACCTCATATGTTGGGGAAGGAGATAGATAATTTGAACCAAAGTCAGTAAGGTCAGCAGAGGAAGAAGAGGAGGAATTGAGGACAGGGCCAGTAGGTTGAGAAGAGAATGAGCTTCGAACATCATCTAACTTCTCGTCAAGGCAGGTGACAGAACCCCTCAGAGGAGGGAGCTCAGGGAGGCATGAGAAGATGGGTGTGAAGAGAGAGAATTATTTGCTGAGGTTAGAAGCACAGGATTGGAATTAGACGAAGAGGCTTGAGAGGGCAGCTGAAATCACCATTGATAAGAAGGCGAGTAGCAGCTGAAAGTGAGAGAGGTCATCAGACAAGGCAGATTTGAGCCACTTTCTTTCAGCACCCTGAACTCTTGCTTGCTCAATTTGCACGGCTTTAGATGCCAAAAGAGGCAGTCGGATTGACAGGGAGGTCTCAAAGGAGTGAACAGCGAAGGTCAAAGGAGGAGGAGGAGGAGGAGGGGTGTAGGTAGAAATATGGCTTTAGTGTAGTCAGTTTGCAGAGACAGGGTGTCAAGTGAAGGAGGTGAGATTACGGTGTACAAGAAGAATGGAAAGATGCCACCGGCTATTTTGCCAGGTGGTGATATAGTGTGAAGTGTGATGTATATTGAACTTAAGCATCATGGGAGTTAAATGGAGCAAAAAATAGACACTATATCGGATGTTACTATGCTGTGAAAGAGTCTGACAGAACAGTTCAGAGGAAAAATAAAATTTGCCTCACCATCTTAATAGAAATCTATATCATCCATCCATTTAACACTGCAGAAAGTCTCTGAGAAGCGAGGGCTATCGATGGTGCTGCAGAAGGGGGGGGGGGGTCGATTTAAGGATCCGTACTATGTTACTTCTGTGCTCAAGTACAGCTCAATTAATGTTTGACTTTCAAATATTTTTCAGCCAGCATTATCTGCAGTGATACTGTGTTTTTAAACTGAGGAAAGTTCTCCAAAAAATATGGTTGAATAGGAAGCTCACAGCCAGTGCTCATCCTCCCAAGAAATACCTTGATATATGTTTTTCTCTTTAACAGTTGATTGCCTGTTGATGAATGGAATTATTACACAATCTGGCTAATGAATTTGGGGGGGCTAATTAAAATTTGAAAAATAGTATAATAGTTTCCAGTGATTCAACAGATTCCCTTGATGGTTTGAATCTACAGTAAATCAATTTAAAAATTATTCAAGAATCAAATGTGTCTTTTTCACTCCAGTGGTTTGTCGACAGGCTTATTGTACATACCCGTATGCTATTTATTCAAACATATGTGCATTATGCATCCTGAGCATATGTTGCAATCAGCTGTTGTCTTTTCACTGTGAGCTGCCACAGAAATCCTTCCAGCATCCACTGTGAGTCTACCCAACCAATGACAGCACTTATTCTAACTCAGCCATCACTCAACATGATGAAAAGCTTGTTACACAGGACCCTTTCTGTTCAGAGCTACACATGAAGGACACCATCAGTTTTTGTTGCATTAATACGATATGGATAACTGTGACCTTTGCATAATTGCAGGTAACCTTAAACAATTTAAAGCTCTTGTAAAATGGAATTCTGCTCGCCACAAGGTTATAAAGCAGCTTATAAATCTAGTAAATGCTTCTTTTCAGTTTCTGCTTATTTGGGGGCGCATCCTGAAGAACCAACGCTGTGATCATTCTCACTACTTCCTGGTTTGGAATAATGACTTGCTTATACATCTGTTCATTCTCCAGAAATAGCCATTGTATTCACCCCCCCCCCCCCAAAAAAAACCACACAAAAAATCACTTTCAAAGGAATATCTGTTAGCGAAAAGACTTTAGCTAATGAGTCTCCGAACACGTATGTATACCCATGTGTACACTATAATTATCCCTGAGTAATCACCAGGTGTTGTATAACTCTGTAAAGCCTGTGTTTCCATACATTTTCTTTAAGGGTTGAAAGAGGCAATCGACCAATTCCACACATGAAGCTCAATTTAATCATTACGAGGAGTACTGTATTCTGCCTGTGAGAACCTTGGTAATGTCTTCTTTGGCGCTGAAGGGAGTTAATAAAATGTTAATAAGACATCAAATATTTAACAAAAAGCCTGCATTGCAAACTGAGGGTGTGAAGTGAGCATTTAGGAGGCAGGGAGGATCTGATGAAAGATGCTGTCGGGTTGCTTAATGTTTTGGAGCTTGACCCATAATCAGGACCGCTGCTGCTTCAATTTTGACTATTCTTCTTTTAATCTGTCTCTTGTGAGTTCCCCAATGTTATATTTTGTTTCTTCTTCCACATATTACTTCCTCCTACTGGCATAATCATATGCAGTGACTATATGTTCACATTTATATAGGACAGCCAGAGGGTTAAAAAGATGATTGTTCAGCTGGGACAAACCAGAGCTGAGGGATCATTGACTGTGACTGCAGCAAGAGAGGAAATGTGAAATTTAACTTCCTCCCTGGTGATCAATAATTATCACACTATTATTTTGCGGGTGACATGTTTGATGGGTGAAGGTAACTGAGCCCTGACGGAAATAAGATTTGGTCAAGACAAAGAAACCTTTCAGGTTAAAGCATTGTTTAATACTCCTGGGCCTTTGCACTGCATATAACTGTAGATTTACTCCAAAGAGAACAGATTACTGAAATCTAATGGGAAAATCACATATCCTTTGGCACCCAGTGTAATTGCAGGAAGTTACATGCATCCAAATGTGAAAGGTTAGGAGTAACAAAAAAGGCAATTAGCTTTCTTCAGCCATTTTTACAAAAATTCCCCTGAGACATGGTAAACAAACAAAAAGGCCAACTGTTTCCCCACACCAAGCTCTCAGTGCATGCATATTTAAGACTCAAGTGGAAAGCAACCACTGCATTGAGCTTATACTCTCAGAAGACCATAAAAGATCCCCAAATTGTACACTTTACATTTGTTGCTCTCTGTGGTGAAATGCTTTCTTATTGTCATCCTCACAAAGAACCCATAAAAGGTCTCTTTGTGTTTATGGAGGGAGTATAATAAAAAAAAAAAAAAAAAAGTAGAAATTGTATTTGTTAGTCTTGTTGCCTCTGCAGCTATTGTTTGCTACTATCAGTCTTTTCAGTGATGCGCTAGTGAGTTGCAGTGGGTTTATAGTTACTTTATCGCCCTCCATTAGCGCCACTGTCCTGCATTACAGCCACGTCAGCGCCAGATCAATACGAATCAAGGGGGAGTTTGAACTGGCCACAGAGAGCTCCTTGATTCTTGCTATAAAATTTGCTTGACATGGAGAGGTTGACACTCTTCACTGTGGTAAAACCATTGAATAAGATTTTAAACCACAGACTGAGCAACCGGGCAATAACCTGCCGACCCTTTGTGCTCACAAACAGAAAATATAAATTGGATCACACTAGGTTTTTTTTTCCCCACTGAATTCCATTCAGGCAGCCGTTAGTCTTGTCATTCAGATGTGATTTGGGTAATCATTTGGGTAACTGATTCTGAAGATAAGATGTGAGTTCATGTTGTACATTATGTACACAGTTGCCTGCAAATGGCTGTTGTTGTTGTAAATAGGGTCTTGTGCATTTAGATCTACGCCTTTATTACTTTTTTTTCCTGCTGTCCCTCACAATATGTTGTCAATAATGCAATAAAGCTAGCAAGGCCACATTCATTTTCTGGTACTGACAGTGGAGTAAAACAGCAAGCAAAGTCCTGGCATGACTGTGAGAGAAGTCATATTGAAGAGAACCGCAGGGTAACCACAGCCTTTTGAAAAAAAACTCCCAGTCATCCTAATTATCCTCATCCTCGGTGAGGTTATTCAAAGGGGTTTTCTTCTGTGTGCCTGAAAGTCTGGGTTTGAGGTTAGGCTCAGCTAAGTCTGACCTGGGTCAAATTTATTGAAAATTCAGGGCTAGTTTGCTTGAAACAAGATGTATGACAGCCCAGCCTTTTCTCTCTTGTCAGAATCAGGGGCGCACTAGGGGTTGTCATTTCATTGAATTTAGGACAGGAAGGAAGATGCTTATCTTAATCTGCTCCGGGGAAGTGTTAAAGTAGAGCAGAGTTTCTGACTGCATTGGAAATTGACCCAAAAATCTATAGCTCCAAAGTCATATTTGTGACAGGATCCCTTTGCAGAATTACTCGGTGACGCATCCCTGCAACAGTGACGCTCTGCTTATTTCCCACGACTGGTAATGATGTGAGATGGATCACAGGGACTGAGACACCAAAGCTGTGCTTGAGGGTGATCTTAAAAAATACAAAAATCTTCCACACGTGTAGGAGAAAATATTCACTGTGGTTATATCGCCTTACGCGACGTCCTTGCCAGAGTTCATCCTCCATTGTTATGTAATCTGGCAGGAGCCTGCCGCTTGGAACCCACTTATCATTTTCCTGAAGTCTGGCTCTCTGAGCCCCTGCCTGGGAATGGGACTGACAACACACTCTGCTGTTAATGTACCATGGAGTGCAGCTGGAAGTGCTATATTCGGGTGGAAGAGTCTTCTATATGTGTCACCTCAAAGATTTGCTGAGTTTCAGTGGGGTATCGTATTGCTCTGTTGTCCTTGAGTGAGTGAGCAGCTTTTTGAACTATATTATCACACAACATGCTAATCATGGCATCGCTGTTATTTTAATGTTACAATGATTCATTTGCAGTAATTCATCGGTGTTTGCTCTGCTTAATTAGTGTAATAAGTCCATCTTCAAAGAGACCTCAATTTGGTTCGGTTACCTTAATTAGTGATATTACTGTGTTGCAAGATTGCCATAATGGCACAATAGTAATTCCAATTATATTTACCCCCTTCAGTTGACAGATTGTTGGCCCTCTCCGCGACCACCAAAACATGTTTTTGGACTATCTCGTGGAGAGCAGATGGTCATCACTTCACTGTAATGCACACTGCTGAGTGGAGGCTGATTTATGCTTGATTTTAATTTAACTGTGTAGCAAGATTTGTTATCAAGGAATAAAACCTAACAAATATGTTAAATCCACTTCATTCCTCCAAAAAGGTTCACAAAAGTGATTATTTATTTATTTATTTTTTAAGCAGGTAACTGGCATTGTTTACAGTGTTTTTTTTACTCTTGGCACTTCATTATCATCACCAGCTGTTTATATGTTGTGCATGTTATGTAATGTTAAATTGTACTTCATACAAACACTTTTGTCTGATTACCATAATTTCAGGTAAATGCCAAATGTATGAACTAACACATCACTGAATTGACAGGCAGGCTAGCTTAAGCAGTTACAAAAATATTAGGACGTCTCTAGTTTACCTTTTCTAACTATCTATAAAATGAATATTTGAGGCTTAGTTGCATGCTCATATGCTCATGCATATTCCCAATTATGTAAATATGTTTATGCTTTTGTCATGTACATCCCACAGCGCGTTCAAAGTGA
This sequence comes from Psettodes erumei, assembly GCA_016785225.1. Classification (NCBI taxonomy): domain Eukaryota; kingdom Metazoa; phylum Chordata; class Actinopteri; order Pleuronectiformes; family Psettodidae; genus Psettodes; species Psettodes erumei. Next base: position 642,221 of record JAFBJZ010000429.1, read on the forward strand.
AGTCTGCCAAAATGTGTATCAGATTACCCCTGTGCTGGTTGAACCACAGATACAAACAATATGGGGATACACTCATCAATACTCTCGCTAGTCATTCTTCTGCAATATCACTTGTGGTGTCCCTACAGTGTTCCCACTCAACTACTGTATCTGCTAAAATTCATAGAGCTGTGTTTAGTTCTGGCTCTATTTGTGTAAAGGCAGTGAAGCACACACAGAGAAGCAGCAATATTAATCAGCCGTATAATCTGTGAAGTGTCTCTCTTGTTGCTTGCAGTAGAAAAATGTTATTATCAAATCTGCACTCACGAAACAAACCGTGAATACTCTTTCAGCTTCCTGTCCCTCAAAATATAGTTTGTCGTCTGTGATGCAGATTTTTTCTCTAAATTTGCCTTCTTCAAAGCTATCTGCAGTGATAAAAAACAAGAAAGACCAGAATGAATAAACTCAATATTTAGAATCAAAACAAACTTTAATAACTCGTGACCAAACGACAGACAAGTAAACTGTTGCATTACTATGGTAATTGCAGTTTAAATGTCACTTTAAGCTTTGAGGTCTCATCAGTTTATTTCCTGAATGGCTTTTAAATCTGAAACCACTTTCAAGTTTATCTAAATGGTGAATAGAGAGTCATAAAAGGTCCAATTATGCTTAACATGAATGTATTGTGTTGCATAAAATCCTTCCTGCAGAAACTAAACAGTTAAATACTGATTTTCCTGAAAATGAATTCTCAGTTTTACAAATCTCAAGGCTTTTGAATAATGCGCTGTGACACACTCAGATGAACCAGGTTACTGTTTACACTACTGCGCTGTTTGTGGTGCCTCCCACATAAGTTTATACATTAGAATTTTTCATTAACCAACCTTGTAGTAGGTCTTGTCATCATACTGTATATCAGTTTGCTCTCAGTAGTTTTTGACCCTGTCAAGCTTTTCTGTTGAAATGCCATCCTTGACCTGGCTTTACCACCAAAAACCAAGAGTGGTTATTTTACAATGTACTAACACAGGATTTTCAGTGAATCCACACAGCGTTACAGTCGAGAAATTTACAACCTTTGTACAAACCGGGCAAATACTCTGTCTTCGGAACAATTACAGCACAACTAAATCCATGTCTATATTTACTTTTACAATATAACTGTCAACGGAAAAATAGAGTAATAAGCACCAAAAAGAAAAGAGATTTGTATAACCATTGCGAATTTAGTCCATGGATTCTCATAGTTTCTGTATTTATTCTACATTTCCTCTTGTGTCTTGTAATATTACTTGATATTAAATAATACCAATCAGACTTAGTAGAATATGAACTCACTAAAATGAACTCATCTCTTGTCTCGTCTCTTCCTCCTCTGGCCCACAGTCATACAGAGACAGACTGTGAGATCAGAGAATTTCTCTCAGCAGAGGCTTCTTGAAATGCTGTGAAAACAGCGCCTCAGAGAAAAACTGCACAATTAATGTACAATTAAATGAAAAGCAGTGGGGTTGGAAGAGCCTGAGAAACACAACTGGGCAGCGGTAACCTGTAGACCTTCGTATTAGATAAATGAAGGTTGATCTATGAGGTTAAGAGTGTTTAGATGGAGAGAATGTTTCCTAAGACCTTTTCTATGATCTTAAGCAGGCATAGGGTTACATTCAGTGAGTAAAAATAACAACTCACAGACACTAGGATTTAATGAAGAAGATATGAAAAGGAAATCGAAAGATCAGGAGACGCAGCATTTCAGGAGCCAGGAGTTTCATATTTGAGGTACAGATAGAAAGCCCTTAATTAATGGCTGCACTATCAATTAAGTAATGAAAGTATACAACAACAACTTTGCCAAAAATCCAGGTTCTTATTCCTCTTTCCATCAAAGTGCTGCACATCATTACTGCCTGTCACACAGTTACATGATAGAAAGGAAGAAGAAGATGGCAACTTTTTTTACATTCTCTCTTTTCCCTCTTTTTGCCTCTTCAGGGCTTTTGGGGGTTTTTTGTGCTGTAAGCCATTTCTTGTTACTTTAACCACTTGACAGAAAAAAAATCTGGGGTCCTTTAAAGTGTAGGCTAAAATCAACATCAAATCAACATCAAACATCAACATGAATGATCATCAAATGAATGTACATGTGAAGTTTCTGAATACAATATTTACTTCTTAGTTCCTCCTGCAGGAGTTTTGGCTTTCAAAGATGCTCTTAGCATTCTGTGAATGGGTTGCAGGCACTCAGTAATCTACAATTCACACCCTAAAAATCTAAGAAGATGCGTATGGATTTACAGTCATCTCTCAGCTCTTAGATGCTTTCAGGAAATGGGACCAAGGTGTACTTCAGAGTACTTTGTAGCAAGAAAATAGCAAGAAAACTCTGAACTTCTGAATTCAAATATATAGAAAGAATCAAAGAAGGATGAGACTAAAACTTTTCCAGAGATTGAGAAATGTTACTTAAAACTCCATGGCCCCATTTAGGTGAAAGTTTGGTTAGAGTTCATCAGAGTACTGCAATTAAATTAAGTAACGATATGCATGGAATTTAACTATTGTGTTATTGTGTGTATTGTAAGTGATACACAGACCTTACATGAGTGTAAAATGATTCTGCAGTGGGGTCTGATGGAGTTAATTGACGGAATTCAAAAAGTTTCCCATCAGAACTGAAACACCTAATTTTTATGAAAGTTTTTTTTTGCTATGAATGGCAGCCTCCCACTTTGTATAACAACAGACAAAATGCACCATGTGTGATAATGTTGTGATGCATCCTGTGGGAATCGCAGGCACAACAGGGATGAAAACATTCGGAGAAACAGTTATTTTCTCGTCCCACTTCTCGTTTCGTTTAATTTTGACGTAAATACCATGCACAGGAGTGGGAAAGAGATAAGAGTTTGTGTTTATGTGCGCATGCGTTGTGTGTAGACATGCACAGCCCGTCTTTGTATGCAGAGCTAAAAGGGAATATTGCCAAAACATGCAAGTGCACTGCCAACAGTGCTAAGAGGTAGCTTCAAATTCACCCGCCCACCCCCACCCCACCCCCCACAAACATGACAAAAGCCTGGCATTTTGCACTGAAATGTAAAGCTTGTCACTCATTTGTATCAGCCTGGAAAGGTGACAGCATAGAAACAAATGATTCCCTGCACCAAATCAAAGCATTTTTGGGGTTTGTTTGTTTTTTGTCCTGCTGAATTTGCATGGAGCCTGGTGCTGTCATCTCAACCTCTGATAGCAGTTTGGGCACAAATTAATGACACGAGTGAGGCCCCTTCAGATGCCACAGAGGTTCAGTGACTCGTCTTTAAACATTCATGTGTTCCCGAAACAATTTTCTCTGTCTAATCTGAGAACGTTAGCAGCAGCGTAAATTATTCATTAGCAGGTTGTCTGCCAGTGAAAAGGAGGTTGTGAAAAAAGGAGGAGATCAGTCATGTTGGGCATGGGCACATTAGCACTTAGTAATAAACATGCAGAAAGTAACTTGTGTAGAATTTAATTCAGGCAGAACCAGATCAGCATCAGAGCTAGAACTCGAGCTAAAGCTGCAACATGAAAGAAAGGTTTGGATCGTTTTTGATGTGTGTATTTCACGTGGTTTGCCGGGATAAATGAATTATGAAACAACCACTCATTCACTTAATAATTATTTGTTTCTGCTGCTTGTGCCATTAATAAATCATTTCCTTGTGGAGTTTTATTATTATTATTATCTTTCTCATGTCATTGTGATTTATTCATTTCAATTTTAATAATACCAGGGCTTAGATGACCAGATTTTTCAATAAATCCCATGTTGTCCGCATTTGAATAATTTCCCTGCCCTGTCTTTGCCACTGAAACTCAAGAGGAATTAAATTTTTCAAAACAAGTAAAAAAAATTGTGTTTGTTTTTTTTATATAGAGTATATAGTGCATATCTTTGCACTTTGCCCATAAATCATCAAACTTACAATACTGGTCTGACCCTAACCCTAACCCTGGCCAAACACTTGTTTCTTGGTGTCTCCCTGTTGGTTTCCTCTTTGGGCTGAGTGCTCCTCAGGTTGCTCATTGACACTGTAGGCAGTGTGCCATCTGTGTTGAACTGACTGAGGGGTTGGCATCCGTGGTGCAGAAAGGGGATGTGTTAGAGTAGCTGATAAAAACTACCTGGGACACCCTCTGCACACTGAGTTGATGGTGGTGGTGGGGGGTGGTGCATCTGTGTCGCCTGCAGGATAAGAGAAGTTATCTTGACTAGTCTATGTTCTCACAGCAGGAACAAAATTAGTCAAACATGCCAGTGTTTCAAACTATGGCCGTAAAATTAGTGCTATCGCTCCGTCAGGATAAAACTAAACAAGCTCTGACCTGGAGAAGCGGAACAAATATTTTGCAGATATCACGCAATCCCATGACACTTTCCGCTGGTGTTGCAGTTAATAAGGTTTCTTCTTATCTCGTTAATTTCCCTTCACATCCTCCAGCCCATACTTTATGTGGAGAGAGTCCTGATTATAGCTGGAAAATTTTCACCGCTTCCTTCATCTTGTATGCCAATAGGGAGCCTCTTCGACTATTTGTTTTTGTGTTTCAAATTGCATTTAAAAAATTTTTTTTCCATTGGAGCAATATATCCTGTTATGCTCAATTTCAATTTCCATGCCATTTTCTCACAATTTCCCTGGCACCTGTTCTCGGAAATTACTTTCTAGGCAAGATTTTTTTCTTCCCTCTACTGGTCTGTCAGGGCCAGAATGCAGTCCGCTTGACTTAGTTAGGTGCATAGACAATCAGTTCACAGGGTGTTTAATATGCAGTACCACATTTGCATAATTCTTTCATTGGCTATCACCTGTGCTGTGTCTCTGAATAGTGACACATGATGCGGCTCATAGAGTTGCCATGGTAACTTAGCACATCAGTTCTAATGAACAGGTTACAGACCGGATGAGATACTGTTATAGCTCTGTTTCATGAATCCAATTCCATTGTCATCAACATGCCTTGTGCACAGGGAAAACCACTTTTTCATTGTACATTTCAAAAAAGTTAAAACTGTAGTACTGAGTCACTCAGACAAGAGACATATTAGCAAATTACTGCATGTACAGTCTTAGCTTACTTTTGGTCTCCACCTTAGAGTCCTTAGCTTGCTATGCACTGTGTTCTGCTGTTTGGTGTTGAGCTGGTAGCATACAGTGGGTTTATCTGTGTATTCTCATTTAAAGCTTTTGTGGAGTCGGGCTTAATGAGAGCAGTGATGGGGGGGAACCAACTCAGTAAAGTTGTGGTTTTTAAAATCAAAACAGGCTGAAAGATACTAAAACCCTCCACCGAGCGAAGGGGACCTGCACAGTCAAGTAATAAATCTTTGTTAGTTTGTTACTGTGGGCAATCCCTTTCACATGACATCTGAAGCATTGTTCATCAGAAATATTGATTAGTGCAGCTTTGATAACAAAAGACTGAAATTACCTAAGAAGTAAATCTAGTTGGTAGCATGGAGGTTTGAGAGTTTCTGTAAGGGGACTTAGCCAGGTGTGTTCTGCAGTCCAAAACACATACTGTATCAAGACAGCCACCCTTATTATTTCCAGTCTATACACACACACACACACACCCCTAACACACTAGGCTAACCAGTATTCTTTGTAACTGATTCATTGGCTATGTCTGTTTTTGCCTTACAGGTTCATTAAACACAGGGGGAATGTCATCAATCAGGCTCCTTGTCATTGTGGCTTCATCAATATCAACAAAATTAAGTCTACAGGCCAATAAAGAAACAAAAATCATCCTGATTGAAATATGTGAAGTTAAAATGACAGAAATCTGCGTCTTCATTTAAAAAAAAATGTCTTTCTTAATCAGTGATGAATATCCCCAAAACAAACCTGCATTTTATTGAAGTTTTCGATGGAGTAAACAGTGAGACTCCCGAGGTTCTGAGTGAGACACCTTTCTGTAATAAATATGCAGACCTAAATAAGAGCTCCAGCAAATATAAATGACGTGCCAAAAAGGAAAAAAAAACAACCTGTAGCTCTGAGACTTTGTGTGTGTCGTCTACTGTGGTGACAGTTTCATTTTGGCTGTGCAGTGTTAACCCAGTTTGTTTGAACTATGCTACTCTCCTGTGTATAGGAGGATATTTTGGGTCATCTGAATTAGCTGAAACTATAAGCATTATTTGCTTGCATTACATTAAGCTAAGTTAACCCATGAATAATCTCCTCGCCGCTTAAATGAGCTCTAATCTACTTTCACGACACCAATCCCTCAGTTTCAAACCATGCCAGGGGGATCCCCAGTTTGCATCTATTAATCTGATCATTAGCAGCTCTGAAATTTTAACATCGCTAATTTGCGCAAAGCTCATTTCCATTTTACTGACATGTAATGGTGCTCAGGCACTTAACTCTTTCCCGTAGCCAACCTGCGCATAATCTCTGTCTCTCTGATATGATGTACTGTGCATTTCAAGTTGACTTCAGCATCTAGATATGTATTGTTGCATGTCACAATGGCAAAATAATCCCTAACAAGTATTGCCACAAAGACATATTAAACATTTTGTGTTATGTGGTTTGTCTTAGATATTGTTTATTTTAAACAGGGTCCCCCAAATGCACATTTGAAATACCTTTGTATTGGCAACTGAAAACACATTGAATTAAATACTAAATACTGAATCTATTTTGCACTCAGTTTCACAAATTGTTGTATAAATTGTAAAATTAAGTCATGGAAAATAGAATGAAATTGAATTATTGATTAATGTAATCATCCGTAATCATCACATAATTACCACTGACCCATTTAATTACCGTCCTTTAGTAGCCGTGCTTTTGCGTCATTTTTTTCCTCCACGACGTAAAGGCTAAAACTGTATTAATTAACTTCTTCACATTTATTACAGTAGAACAGTAAAAAAAAAAGGGTACCAGCTTTCATTACACAGCACAGATCTATTTTTGTTCACTGACCAATTAGGGTTTGAAACACTTTCTCTTGGACGGTGAAGGCAGGTTTAGGTGCCTGAGGGATTTACGTATTAGCTGTGTAAACAGTGTTGCGGACTATCTATCAGCAGCCCAGTAGTGTTAATGATGTGTTTGGCGTGTGTGTAGTGTGGGTGACTTTGTTGAATTGGACCAAAGCAGCAAGGTGAGACACGTTCCGTGTTAGTTATTTTAACATTACATCAATCATTTCAGTACAATCAAGTTTCATTTTTTATGCATATACACTACATATTTAATGAGTTAGCTCTTGATATCTTGGCTTGTTTGGTCAGTGCACTTTGGTGCCTGTGAGCAGGTAGCGAGGGAGATGTTCATATGCGTGTTTCACCCTGTGTTTGCTTTGCAATAACAATACGGGTACACGTTCCTCTCCTTCAGCTTTTCTCTCCCTCCTCGGTTTCCTGACTTCTCAGCTGGAAACACAATGATTAAAAGAAACTTGTCCATGCTATGAGGCAGGCTCCAGTTGTACATGTTGGAAAGTGTGCAGTAGGTGGAAATAGTGAATATGTGAGGTTACTACTGTGCCCTCAAAAACCAGCACGAGTAAAGCATTTATCCTTATCTGCTGCAGTGGGGACTGCTCTATGGTTGGGGTACGACTGCTCACATATGGGCTAAAATCCTGAAGGGTCAAAACATATGACTCCATCTTCTATTGCAGTATAGGATCGTAGGATCTGGTAACAGTCATTAAATAGACATAGAAATAAACTACTTCAAAGGTGTACAGTGCTTTTTAAGAAAAATGTCTGAAGAATAAAAGGAACACAGGCTTTAAGAGGACCAGAGATCTGGCAAAAGCTTGACTCATTTACAGGCTCTGACATAAAATAAGCCAATCACAGATCAGGCTCAGACCACCAGGCATGCTATGCTGCTATGCCGCTATATGCGGACAAAGCAGTGGCACTGAATATCATCTTTGCCACTGCCTATGAGTTTCACTGCACCCAATCACAGCTTTTAGTGTACGTTAGGACAGTGACACTGACAGTTGGTTTTTTTTAATGCTAATGAATTTAGCCAAGAAGCTCACTTTGACCACAAACAGCCCTTTCAGATTTCAAAGTCTTTCCTTCCTTCAATCATTCCATTAGGGCTTGGCTGAGGATGCACAGCTTCAGCAAGCCTGCTGCTTTGAGTAATGTCATGATGTAAAATCAATTTGGAAGACAAGGCATCCCAAATTGCCCCCCTTTTTTGGCTTATCTTTTAAGTGGCGCTGGGTGTTATTTAAACTGGACATAAAGAAAACAGATGAAATAAGTGCTTCTCAGTGCTTACAGATTGATTTTGATTCAGCTCAGTTATGCAATGTTTTTTAAATGAATTTTTGTATTTTAATTACATAAACTTCCTAAATTCTGTATGACCAGAGCACTTCTCCAAATGTTACAGCTAATTCTGTATCTTATACCTGAAAAGATCCTTGAAGTAGTAGAGAATTAGTAGTCCCCTACTAACAATTCACTTACAATAAGCCTGCTGCGCTTTCTATATTTTATGTGCTGCATGTAGTGAGGTGATTTCAGAGAAAAACAAGAGGGAAGGATCACAGATTAAGTCAACCCTGAGAAGTGAAAACAGTGCTAAAACACAGTCAGTGCTCACTGTACTTTTCTGAGGACTAAGGCAAGATGGACCACAGAGGAGCTGTGAAATTGATGGTTTGAACTTGGCTCGGATCTTTAGCAGCACGGCTCCAGGGATAACAGTGTTGCTCTGCCAGTCAGTTGGTCCGTCCACCATTTTGGTCCAGACTGAATTATCTCAACAACTACTGGATGGATTAAGATGAAAATTGGCACTCAACTCCACCACATGGTTAACTGAGCCTACCTTGGTGACCGCTGGTGAAATCCTTTCTTATATGTTTGAGAGTTGCAAGTCATTTGAAGAATCAAATGCTTGTTATGATGGATCATCTCTATTTTTGTTCATGCAGAATGGAAAGACAACAGCAAATCTGGATTGTTTTCTGAGGAAGACCTTTAGAGTGTCTTCCCATATACACATCCGCTTCTAATCTAATTACACTAGACTATAATGGACATCTGGTGGTAAATGACTGCTGTATATACATGTCCAGTCTAGGGGGTAACCATGTATCTTGCATTTCCTGTTGTTCCTTTCGTGATCAGATCTAATGGTCATTTCCCACATCACTTATTCCCCTACCACTGACAGAGCAGGGACAAGAATTTTGCTTTTAACCACATTTTCATTCTAACATGTGAACTGAACCACCAGTGAAAGATTTATCAGATCTAAATAATAAATGTGCAGAATAAGGACGAACACGTCAAAGCTGTGGTTTGCATGTAAAATACCCTCAAAATAATGACATTGCTATCATTGTGTCTTACCATGCTAGCATTAGCATTTAGCTCAAAGCACCACTGAGGAAGTCTTTTGTAGCCCCTGACCCTGTTTTAAATGTGGCATACATGTGTGTTTTATTTTCAGGAGCACCAGCTAAACTCCAGCACAGAAGATTTGAAAATGGAATAACATTTAAAACATAGATAAGATCAGTGTGTCAGTCTCACAAATCTTGCATGATCCTGACAGAACACATCTCATTTACTAGATCTCTGTGACTATTCCCACTTTAATTCTTAAAAGTTGCAGCATGCTCTTAACAATTACGTAATACTTTAAACAGATCACCAAAAACTACTTTACACTCAGCGGTGTATGGCGCTGCCACTTTATATTTAAGAAACATATTCCCTAAAGCAGACGCTGCACGACAGAAAAGAAATTTCATTAAGGTCTCACTGATGTCAGCTCCTTTTGGGTAATCTCTACCCGTATACATATCTGCTCGAGTGGTGCTTAACAACAGCTTTGGTGCATTGACTCAGCTGGAGTTAAGAGCTTATCTCAATTCTGAATACAAACCTAATGAAGTAGACAGAAATCAGTTAGACTGATGGCAAGTGGGTAGAGCAGAAGACTAAATGACAACATTTATACCCCAAATGAACTTCTGGAAGGCAGTGAACACAAATCACAAATTGGTGATACAGTGTATAACTGTGTAAGTAGCCATTTATTAATTAGCATCTATTATCCACTAATTAGCTTGTAGCATCCAAGAGAATCAAAGCATCTTTTTTTTCCCTCAGGGTCTGACCTTTCTGTAATGCTAATGTGACAGTCTGAAGTCACTTTGAAAACTATTTCAATCTTCCACACAGAGCAGTGGGAAAACAGTCGAATATAACCCCATTATATCAAATATTTCTCAAATCCCCATTTGAAAGCAGAGAGCTGGTTGAAGCAAATCAACTGTTTCTACTGTGGTGGAATGCATGTTTATATAATCTCAGCACACCAACACACCAAAGTTGTGTTGCATGACACCCGGTGTGCACACAGAAAAAAAAGCTTTTGCACCTTTTGCACATTATTATCACATCTTATAAAACACTGTATCTTAAATCTTGGCAATATATAGTACAGATGATTGCAGTATAGGGAAAATCATTTTTCATATGTGATCTACTGCATCTTTGAAGACCACAAGCTCTGAAGATCATTTGTGCAGTTAAGTATTTTAAAACTATAAAATAGGCTTTATGTTCTCATGGCTGTGCTGTTAATTGCAAACATTTGAAATCTGCCATGAGCTTTGAAGTTGAGTATGTCCAGAGAGAAGATAGGGTGTAAAATAAACATCAAACCCAAGGATCTGGTGTCCACAGGACAAGGTCTGCAGTTCAAATCACCACATCTTACTCAATGTGCGCATTTGCTCTTTTCTCTCGATTTGATGAGAGCCGCAGTCATGATGGCAGTACTGAATGTCAACGAGTGGGGAAAACCGTGTTCTTTAGTTCCTGAGCAGAGGGCGCCCTCGGGGTGCAGATCAGCCACGTGACAAGGTGCTGTGACTCATTTCCAGCTCACTGGCATTAACGAGCAGTGCCCTTTCTGCCGGCAAGCGCAGTGTGGGAGCAGGCAAGCTGGCTTGACAGTGCGATAAGAGGGAGGGAGTGAGAAGGCTCCTGCTGCTTTCATCAAAGAGAAGTCAAGAGTGGAATACATTCGACGGCGCAGCTCTGCTCAGATAATTGCCCTGATAAAACTCATTCTTTGTTATTTTGCTTACCTGTTTAACTGAGGCTGTCATGCATGGGATAACATGGTTGGATACCCTCAGAGATAATCATGCATTTCAATGATAGAGACTTTTGTTGGCCTTGTTTTGAAGGCTTTCCACCCTAACACTCTCCCGAATTGAAATCTGATTTTCAGTTTGGTACCCTTCAGACCTAAACTGCCTCATAATTGACAGTATTTTATCAGCTTGTTACTTCATGACTTTCCATAATTTCTGTGAGTTTTCCTTGTAGACATGATTGTGGTGACATCCTTTCTGATATTCTCTGCAGAAAGTGATGCGTTACTTTTCATATCCTCGAGCTGTAAAACATGGATACAATGGGCTCATATGCTCTATACCTGTCACTGAATAATGTTGAGTTTGACTTCACTTCCAGAACACTAAATAAGTCTATTTGGACCAGAATACTTTATTTGAATGAGTCCTAATTGCCCCACAACATAAATAATTATATTTATATTTAATTAAAATATCATTAGGTTAGACAGGATACTACATCTAAGCACCAAGCATTTTTAGTCCAACAATCGTGGAGAAAGTAGAGCCATCTTCAACAAAACAGAAAGGTTACATCTAAATAATTCTTGTGATTGCATAGGTATATATGAATTTGAAAGTGAAAGCACAAAATGAAAAAAAGAGACCCAGATCTTTTCGTGTTCACTGGAGGTATTGTTTGGCCATCCTCCAAGAAAACATGTTAGCTTACAAGGGCATTATAATGTGCTTGACCTTACTCTTAAATCTAAACCTCACTGTGGTAAATGCACTGCCAATGATAAAGCAGAAACAGCGCTTTACTTAGAAATAAGAAGAATCAGAAAAATAAACATCTAACAGAAACTAAACAACAGAATAGTCTCCCCTCTTGAAACGGTTTGACTGGTAATAAGCTCAGACATCTGGCAGTGTTGTGCTCCAGGTGAATATGTCAGTTTCAGAGATGTGGACAAACGGGTGGATCTGTAGAGATAAAACAGTGAAGGGTACCTTGATCACTCCACAATGTAATCTATCATTGCTGCAGCTTCAAAGTGAAAGGACAGAGTAAGGGATCTTGAGCCACCCCCTGCTAATTCAGCAGATGCGTGATCCAAATCAGACATGGTCATGCATCGAGAATTTCATAGCAGAAAAACCTCAACCCCCCCAGCTTCGTGAGAAATGGTTATTTACTGGGTGCAGTGCAGTTGATTTTGCAAATGTGTTGTTTTTTGTTGTTTTTTTTAGTGGCAACAGAAGTGATTAGGATCCTTGCATATGTACACACATGCAAACCCACGCACACACTCGGAGCTTTGGGCTCCAGGCACAGCTAATCAGCAGTGTGTAAGAAAGTAATTAGTCGCTACAGCTCAGCACCTCACATCCAAGATGAACCAGTTGGAGGAGAAAATTTGTGCATAATATTGACAGTTACACATTTTTAAAAAATGGAACATACATTGTTTTTGTTTTTTGTTTTTTTTGCATAAGTGCCACTTCTGTAAAAGACCATTGCCTTCAAACAAATGTGACTGTGAAATCTGTTTGAATTCTGTATAGATGTACAGTATATAGAGGATATCATCCCTCCACAATTTCCTTTTCATTTGGCTTGTTTGAATTTTAGCATTTCAGTGTCTTTTGTTATTTTTATTTGTCCTCATTATTGTAACTATACAGAACAAGCCAAGTAACTGCTGTGAAATGCCGCATCTTGGATTCCAAATGAGGATTTCGCCTATGCCAAGACGACTACAATTGAAGTTTTTTTATCACCCCACAATGCAACACTAGTGCTTGGTTGGAAGACTGCAAGAGAGGCTCTGAGCAACAGCATGTAGGGCATCCAGGATGACAGATTACGAAAGGCTTTAGAGCCCATTTTTAACTAAATTCCTTTAAAACATTTAAAACACTGTCTGCAACATCAAGGTCAAATAAGGATGTGATTAGTGAGGATATGGAAATGAGTAATTTAGAATAGCATCTATCTACTGTATCTATCTGTTTTCACTATGTGTATCTCTGTATTTGCTTCTGTACAAAATGTTCAACAACTCTCGTGTTATGTGGGTGTTCTGATACTCAGACAGGCACAGCAATCAAACCAGGAGTTCACAGACCTTACACTGGAAACTAGGTAATGAGGGGAAGCATTGTTGTTGTCCTTTGCAGTGTGATTCTGCTTTATTTGAAGTTCATTTCACGAAAAAAAAAAACCCAAAAAACAGAAAATGTATCAGTCAAGCGAAGCAATCAAGTAAAACATTACTGAATGTGAAAGGTCTGTTTTTCCCAGCAATGCAAGTAATTATAGTTGTAATTGGTTGATTCTGCAACACCTGTGGTTACAGTGAGTGCAGTCTATTACTACACCAAACGCTGTTTACGGTTCAACCACACAAAATCACTAGTAGGTTTCACATAACAGCACAAAGCCAAAAATGATGGTTTTCCTTTTTTGGAGATGCATTCCTATGTTATTTCTAACATTTCTTTGAGGTCACTCATTCATTCATTCTTTCATTCATTACATTTTCCCCTTCACAGTACCTGTCACTGCATGTTAACAGAACATGGATCTATAATATCAGCCATAATTCTCCTCTGGAACCATGTTAGCAGGCAGCACAGCTTACTCTGCTGACAATGCTATCGGTGCATGTCAGCTGGCTATTGACTTGCAAAATGTTTCTCCCTTTCAGCATGATTTGTTGAGCATGGGAAAATCTAATTAGCCACCATCATTGGGGTTGGAGCTTGACTGACACTGATGCACTTCACGTTGACGGTTTCCCTCTTATAATTCCCCGACTCACCCACCCTTCATTTTCATTTCTTTTGCCCATCACTTTCATGTTCATCCTTTTAGCTTTGATTCCAAAGTGTGACACAGATAGATATACTGAATTTAACCAAAGGCAAAATGTGGAGGCATATCCGCTGACAACTGCATCGTCGGAGCCCTGCTTGCCTCTGACGGATGCATGATGTGGGTTTATTTTGTTTTGGTCAGTGAAATAAATGATGTAGGGATCATCCAGAGCTCTCCGCAAAATTCACTGAAAAATTCCCTGAATTAGCTGTGAAACATCCACTAGCTGCATTCTACAATTTTCCTGTAAAAGTAGATTTTCTCCTCACCCTATACTAATGAATGAAAATAATCCATCGAGTTAAAAAGACCACACTCACCAAGCTGCATGGGATCAAGGGTAATTAAAGCAACAGAGGTCATCTATTTCTGTGCCTGGGCTACATTTGCCTAGACAGGCGGTACAACTCAGCTTCTGCCAGCAATAACAGCAAAACAGGGGGAATTGAATAAGAATTTAATCAATACCAATTCATAGCTGTCCACAAGTTAAAAAATAGCCTTTGCTCACATGAAAAACTCACCAATAGGTAAATCATAAAATATTGGTGTATTTACAGAGTGTATAGTAAATATAGATCACTGTCCATGCAGAAAATCTATATGGTTGACATCTGCAGTGAGACTGTGAGGTTATTTCTCTGGCTCAATTCTCTTCCAATTAGCATCGCAGCTATAACTTTGTCCTGCTGCCTCATTTTTCATTTCTAAATGTGAAATCCATTCCTTAAATCTTTTAGGTGGGGGATTTTGTTTTCTCACTGCCTTAGGACTATATTTGTTTTGTGTTCCCTGCTGGAGCCCAGGGCTCAGATTTGTGCTGTGTCAAAGCACTGACCTGCTTAGGGCGGTGAATTTTAACTCACAAGTGCTAATATTACAGCTGGAAACTATTTGTCTGGAATCTGGTACTACAAGTAGGATATCCAGTGCTAAAATAATTTGTCGGAAAGTGTTCAAATGTGTGATATCTGTTGCACACTCAGTATATTCAGATTGTTCAAGTAGGGCATTGGAAGAGTGCAGTGTTCCTTCATATTTTCCTTCAGCTATTCCTTGTTTCTCTCATACATTCCTTTGGCTGTTCCGTGCTGCCAGGAATGTTTCTGTTGCTAAAACTCCTAAAGCATTTGTGACATCCCTGAAAGGCTTGTGATAAATAAACTTTTCACTGCATGGTTCCCAGAAATCAATCATTTGAGGTTGACACTACTTTTCCTTTTGCCCCCATCAGTACGAACATTACCGCAGGTGTGAAAGAAAAGCTAACACTCTCCTGGCCTTATAAACAACAGGCTCTTTATTCATACACATTTAGGATGCACTCAACCAGTATTACACTGTGAGCTATTGCTTAGATGTAATTATAAAGACCCCGGGCACAACTTGAGTCTGATGACAGATTTCATGCCAGACTACGATGTCAGTCATTGTGTATGACATTGTGTTGCAAAGCGGCGTCTGCCTGCAGGGTAAAGAAATGTGACCGTCTATTAAAGGCTGGCTGGCTTAGGCAGTCGGATTGATCACAATGGGAGCAGTCTCTTCTTTTCCCCCAGACACTTGTTTGCGTTCTGCTGGAGAGCAGTGTAAGCTGTTCCGGTCGTCCCCATCTGAGACACACTCTTCTGAACCTCTTGCACTTGTAGGCAGCTCGCAGGAGTAAACATACCACATTCGACGCACAGGGGGCACGGTAGCTCTGTGCTGCTTTATGATGTACCCCTCACTTCTCCAGCACCCCACACACAAACACGCACACACAACTTATTACATTGTGCCTCAGTGTGAGAGTAGTTATAGAGACCCTAATCCATTTATTACAGCTGATACTGTAGCTGAGCCAGGGGGGTTGGCTTCAAGTCAGTTCATCTACAGACAAAGCCCTGTTTCGACTGTGTTTGTATGCTCTTTGTGTGTGTTCGTTGTGAGTGCACGCGTGTGCATCTGTGAGTGGGTATGTACGGGTTCTTTGGAGTCTATTAGCATTCGCAATGATTTGAATTCAGTCGTGGTGAATGCAGCTGACAGGATTAAGGTTGTAGAGGCAGATGTCAGCAGCATCCAAAACATTGTGCACAGGAAGGCAGAGATGTCCTCTTTCTGTACAGAAAATAATTTTCAAAAAGCTAAAGAAAAAAAAAATGCAGTGACCCCACTCAACAGTGGGTGGGCCTGCATGTGGAAAAGAGCAACAGTTCAGCCACTGGCAGACAGAAAGTTAACTCAACTCGACCTCTTTGATGAACTCCTGATATGAATGCAGATCAGACTGAGCACCTGGAGCCACGTGGCATCGTGGCTTTTGCACTCTGTCGTGCATCACTGAGCAGAATGATCCCCCCAGATGCAAAAAAAGGGAAAAAAGTCAGATCTGTGCTATGTAGGGCAAGACGGGAAGCAGGGAAATGGGCATAACTAATATCATTGATGTTTGTGGAGAAAACCACAACATAATCCTATGCGCATGATAGTAGTATTTACTTGCAGCTCTCTGGGGCATTCACAGTGTCAGTGTTTTTCAACCATTTCTGATGTAAGAGTCATGGCTGCGTTGGCCAATCATCGTGTTTATACAGTTGATATAAAGTGCACACATTCATGGGGTACAGTGATTAAATACAAATAGTTGTTTGTTTGTTGGGGAGGTTGAATTATTTATTTGTGGAGCATCCTGATGGCCTAGTGCTCAAGATGCATACCCTGTAATCACAACATCCGTGGCTCAATTCTATGTTGCATGTTATATTTCTCCCTCTTTCCCCATCTTTACTATCTGCATCCCTACTGTCATTAAGAGCAATTTAATCCTATGACTGGGTGATAATCTTGTGTCATTGTTTTAGCAAAATTGTATCATGAGGACCTGATGATGACCTGATGATGAACTTAAATTTTTATCAAAAAAGTTACTGAAGTTTTGATTTGACACATAAAATAGATTTTTATTATATTTTTATCTTCATGCTCCAGCCAACACTTTTACATTTTTACATGGACCCAACCTGCTTTGTGTCAACAGTCCAGGCTGCTGCAGCTGCTGGTGGTGGTGGTGGTGTAATGGTGTGGAGAATGTTTTCTTGGCACACTTTGGCCCCTTAACACCAATCTATTATGGTTTGAATCACGGTCAAAGCCTATCTGAGTATTGTTGCTGACCATGGGCATCGCTTTATGGCTGTAATTTGCCATCTTCTAATGAGCTGCTTCCATCATGCTAATGCTCCATGTCAGCAAGCAAAGGTCTCCCCAGCTGGTTTCATGAACATGACAGTGAGTTCAGTGCATGTCAGTGGCCTCCTTGGTCACCAGATCTGAAACCAGTAGAATGACTTGGATGTGGTGGAACAGGAGATTGGCAGCAGTGGTGGAGTATGTGCAGCTGACAGATCTGCAGAAATGATTTGATGCAATCATGTCAACAAGGAGCAGAATCTGAAAGGAATGTGTCCTGCATCTGTTAGAATTCATGACAAGCAGAGTTGAGGCTGTTTTGAGAGCACAGGAACTACCTAGTAATAATACGGTGTTCCCATGAGTGTAGATTCATAGTGAAAACACCATTGCTAATATGGTTTCCACACAGCTATTTTCATTATCAATTAACATGCTGATTACCTCCTTAATTAATTGTTGCAGTTTGTCATTTTTTTGTCCAACCAACAATAAAACATTGGTAGATGTTTCCTCTGAGAGAGACGCCACTCTGTTACTGTGACTCCACTGGTATTGTGGAACGAGGGATAAGATGAGTGAACCAGTCAGGCGTTTCTGCGAGTCTCATAGAAAGGAAAGCTACACTCTAAAATAAGGTGAGATGCTGGAGGTTGGTGTTTTTTTGCTCCTGAGGAGACGGATGATGACAGAGTTCGAAAAAATGCTGATTCTTTCTGTGAGGTGTCCACTGTAAAAAAAAAAAATTAAAAAAAAGAGAGAGATGTCAGTTTCCTGCCCCTTAGTCTCTCATCTTATAATGACAGTATAATCATGTTCTAATGGCAGTGCCTTCTCCTTTAAGGATGAATTGCTAGTCTGCAGAAAAACACCCCTCTCAACCTATGATAATCAAGAGATGCCTACATTTAAGGCTGTGCTAATTTACACTACTGAAACCCTTGTTTAGATAAAGGTCATTTCTTGACAGTTATTTATCTATGGCACCAATTAACATTCTTATTAAATTATTTCATTCCTCTTCTTCATTTTTGTTTTTGATGTGATTCAACATTTTTAAAGCCATCCCACAGTTGCTTCTCAGAAAGGTGACCCTCCCATATATATTTGAGAGTATGTAAAGCAAATGCATGTTAAAACACAAACACAAGTTCCCTTTCAGCTCTAATGTAAGACATTGCACATATTAATTCCATTCAAGATTTAAATGCAATCGAGTCATGTTCCCTCTATAGAATATGCAAGTGATCTGCAGTATTCTGAGAGGATCCCCACCTCAAAGACAAAAGCCCTCCCTCCCTTTTATACAATGTGTCCAGACAAGACTATGATGTTACATACATCTCCACTTACCCATTACCAGGAGGATGTGAATTATTCAGGCCACTCTCATTCCTGCTGTGGTGATGTAATCTGCCGCACCTACTACAATCCATGGCACCTGTGGTAAACTTGAGTCAGACGGGCTGCTCGCAAAATAAAAATGAAAGTGAATCACCAGCAGGGAGTGAGTTATGTCAGGACAGTATTTTTCTCTCTCTTGTCATGGATCCAAACAATGCGGTGAACTTAATTACTTTTTCATCGGCGCTCATCCTAAAGGGGCCTGTAAATGATACCAGAGGGGATAAGCTTTTACACACCTCGTTGACAAGAAGGGTCTCCGGTTGCCCCCCCCCCCCACCATCTTTCTTTATTACTGTTTAATAATCACATTATGTCCTCTCAAGGTACAGTTCAAACACCCTTGCTAAATTGATAATGTACTGCATTATGGTGGCGGCAGCCAAGTCTGTCTGCTGGCTGGCTGTCGCTTACAAAAGGAGAAGTCTAATGAATAATAAAAGTAACAGAAATGTCTCTGGTGATTCAGGAGAATATTGTTTTGATGGCTCTCGTAACCTCTTTGGTGACTTTAAAATTGTAAGGATGGTCTCCGTCAAAACATTAAGGCAGTTAGCACTCTTAAAATCTTACAAATCTCAAATAACCAAACAGGTAGCTGAAATCATCATAGTTTAGTGCAGACAAAGTAAAAGTTAAGTCACTGTCAGAATAACACACAGAACCATATAGACAGTATAGACCTATACATAATCTCTTAGAGGGACTGCAGTTTAAAAGTAGATTTGTTATTTCACAAAAGTTTGTGAACCTGTATCCATATCCTCCTCAGTCCAATTTTTATTTAAGCATCACATCACGTCAAATGAAGAGCAGGTTAAGATGTATGTGAAGTTGCTCCCCCTGCAGGTGAAATGAACAACACACTGAAGTCAGAAAAAAAACAGAGGCCTTTTGGGTTTTTCCTCTCTCTCTCTCTCTCTCTCTCTCTCTCTCTCACTCTCCAAAGACTGAACACTAAACAAATGCGCTTCAGTAAAAAGACCTTCAGTAAAAACGTTCAGTAAGGCTTTGTGTATTTATGGTGGCACTGAAGATATTATGCGTGGCCATGTGAAATGACTCACATGGTATGGTTAACAGGAACATGATGCAGTTACGCCACAGCTGGAGTGAAAGACAGTAATAGCTGATTATCTACGTGGCTTTCGCTGTGTGGGATATGAGCTGTTGATTCTTTTGCTCCGGCGCCTCTAAACAGACCATATTAATTGATGATGTTTAACAGGTCTTATGCAAACACACCAGATGATCATCATAAATACACTTGATGGATGATAATGTAACCTCCCCACCCCCTATGTGCCACGTTAGTTTTACTCCGTACTCATATGTAGAGATAATAAGAGGTAAAAAAAAAAAAAAAAAAAAGAGTTTTGTTGACAACAGAAAACAGATTCACTCTCTTTTTTATGTCCAGTATAGAAGTGCACAAACACTTTTGCCAGTAAACCTCTAAATTATGGATCACTCAGAGTGGAAAGGCAAAATAATGGAATGTGTGAGTAGAAGTTACATGCAGGGGTTAATCGTACACAGTTATGTATGGTATTATACCAGGTGTGAAGTGCAACTCTTATGAATATTTAACCCATAGGGACTGCCGGTAAAATTCATCCATCTTCTTCAAGCAAAGAGCTTAAAGCATTATTCTCTTCAAAAACAGAACAGAATTTCCCGGTCTGGCAGTATTTTCCTTTTTTTTTTGCTTTTGTGTGCACATGTGCACGCACATACACACATCCAGAAAGAGAAAGCAAAAAAGAAATCTCTGAAGATGAAGCGGAATACATCCCCTTCAGCAGCGCCCATCCCCTCCTCCCTCCCTCTCTGACTGTGTCCGTCTCCCCTCACCCCTTTTTCTTCCTCTCTGTTATCTCTAGTCCTTTGAAACAGCACCTGTTACAGACTCGCAGCTTGGGAGCTCCGTCATGATGTAGTGTGCACTCCTGCGTGATACAGTGCCAGCTCCCAATTTCACGTTCAGCCCTGCTGATGTGCAAGGCAAACAAGGCGGGACGTCTTCATCCTCCACGAGCTTAATGACTTCTTGGAGCATTGTAGATAGAGCACACCGGACCGGAACATCATGTGCTGTGTTGCTCTTTGTGCCATACGCCTGTTGAAATTTCCCCCCTTTTTTTCTAGTTAGTCCAGATGACATTTGGTAGTGAGATTGTGTAAAAGTGTGTGTTTATCTTGATGAATGAAATGGCTGCAGCAGCCTTGTTTACTGTCTTAGCTGATGAAAATGTAATGATCCCTGCAGCAGAATGGGGACATTGCAGCAGCCAATTATGCCAGGGCACAGCTCAAGAAAATGCAATATACTGTAAACACTATTTACCAGGGCCACTGAATGCATTCCAAGTTCAAGATCCGAAAAGCAGTGAAACCTTATGAAAGAAATGAGGACAGTACAACCTTCCTTAAGTTTATTCACCATGTGTTTAATACAACGGGCTCATTAGTGTGTTTGCATGCACAATATTTGAGACTATATTTGACTATATTTCAGTATTGCCGAGCTTTGTATGGTACTTCATACTTGAACTTGAAGTTACTAGCTTTATTAATGCACTGTAATTAAGTCTGCTTTCATGATGCAACTTATTTAACTGCTACAGATGCATTATGTTAATAATAATCCACATATTCTCAGTTGTTTCAATAGAAATAACAGTTCCTCAGTGTCAGCCATGCTGCCACCTTTACCTAAAGTTTTGAACGCAGACACATCCTGGCAGCTGCATATCACTCTTGTATGTAAACAGCTCACACGTAGTAATAGACATCCATCAAATTCGCCCAAGGTATAAATCACGTCCGCCCTACCCGCAGCACTGCTGCAGAAGACAGATAGGAATATGTATGGCTTATGTGATAAAGGAAGAGGACTGTCTTTATTTGAGGCATTCTGGCCTCGATTTGTGTTTTTATTTTTTCTACCCATAGAACAATCTGGGCAGATTGCAGCCAACTCATAGCCTATTCATCCCTCGTATCCCATCAATAACAATGAGAGAAGTGTCAGCCACTGATTAGGCTTTGATATTGAGAGTGAAGCAGGGATAGCTGTGTGTGTGTGTGTGTGTATGTGAGGTGGGTTTGATATGTGTACGTGTGTACTTCTTATTATAAAAGAAATTAGACCACTGGAGGTCTACTTTTTTCCTCTCATAAAAAATGGATTTCAGTTAGTCATCCCGACCTTCCCAGCGGTAAAAATTAGGCTGCGATGGAATGCAAATGCAGCTTAAATCAACTGCGTGCCCTCAGCCTCCTCCTATGCTGTATTTATACACTTGATAAAATAGGTGTGTATCATGGATCGCAGCGGGCGCGAGGTCTTAAAAGTGAGCAAATTAAAATCCCACAGTATTCACCAAACCCCCACATAGTGAATGGAATTTTAATAATTTATTTCAATATTTATTGTATCTGTGCCTCCATGCATATGCAAATCTTGATTTTATTATGCACGACTGGTGGGTCAAGTTACGAAAATTAGGGGTAACGCCCAATTCAGTAATACTTAACAACATCAACTGCACCAGTTGGTGTGCCATACAAAATGTGGCAGCGAGTCAAAAGACTTGGTGCAGTGTGATAAATGTGTCTATTGAGTGTGGCGAGAAACCCCGCTGCCAAATAATGATTGCCTTTGATAGTGAGACTGGAGCTCTTCCAGGAAGTCAGGTAATTAAGGGAAAACTGATTCAGTCCAACATCATCTGTATTTCAGATTATTTGTAGATACTTGCTGTTAACTTCCCAATCATCTTCGTGCAGAGATTAGATCTCGTGCCAAGTTCTCGTAGCGTGCAGTGTCTCTTCGTCTTCAGTTTACTAGTGTTTGTATGTCACGTATTTAATGCCTGCAAAGAAAAAAGTCATTCCTTTTCATTTTGGCATGAACAAAGTTAACTGTGCAGTTCAGGGCTGGCCATCTTTAGTTGTACGTATGTCACCCAGATAAATCAAGACACGCCGTTAGGAGAGCTTTTCATATTTATAGAGTAAATCTTTAAATGTACTTGACCCTTTCTTTTTAAGTGGCACAGACATCCCATTGAGCCCTATAGGATACCAAATGTTGTAATCAAGCAGGGAATTTTCAATGCAGCTACTTGTCCCCTGTGAAAACCATTTGCTGTCAATCAGAATAATTGATTTCAGCTAACTGCAGCTCAACATGTAGAAGTGTGGACACCATTAAAAAAGAAACCGTCTTTTTAATTCACTACAAAGGGAGCAAAGCAGTAACATTACAAAAGTCTATAAAGGTACATACCATGTGCACTGTAGTATGTGTTTTATGCAATATTAGAAAAGGTCTTTGCCCTATAGATGACTATGTTTATTTATGAGTGATCTGTCTAAATGCAGTAAGGTAAAGGTGGATTGGATTGTAATATTTCTTGGCTAGGCACAGATTTCCCCTGTTATTATGATGTGAGAGTGGAACCGATCTTCTCATCTATGTCTCAGCAAGAAAGCTGACATTTCTCACAATGTTGACATATTGCTTGAAAAAAAGAGCAACAATAGAAACTGGAACCACTGAGTCCAAACTTAAAGAGAGAACTTTGAACTTTACTCAATTTTCTTGTAAGACCTATACTGTATTATATCAATCAAACACCACCATAAGCTGTGCAACAGAATTTGGCATGTCATTGGATTGGTTGTCAATAAATGCTGGTAAAAGTGTGGGAGCAAGCTGCTTTTCTGTATCCCTCAATTTATCCTGTAAAAACTATCAATGACAACCAGATGTTGTGTATCCAAAAGGAAGTTGCAAGCCTGCTCAACACTCTGGGAGCTAATTTTCACTTCCAGTTAGCAATGGTAGCCTGCCTCCCCTGTGCCTCATCAGCTTCAGCTCATATGGAGTTATTTCACTGGACATGTGGAAGCTAATGTGGATGGGCGTCAGTAGCTCGATGAAAAGTTTGGCTGGCTCGATCACATACCCATCCCTCCTCTCCTCTTCAAACCTCTTTTCCCTTCCCTTGCACTCAAAGTATCCTTTATTTTTCTTGGCGCTAATTATCATCAGGCAGGATGGTGATTAGTCATGAGGCACTGCTCCCCACCCCTGTCATCCTCCAGATTTAGAGGTGTGTTTTCCCTGTGACTGGAACATGTGTTAAAAGCAGCTGGGTAGTCACAGACATCTCTGGAGCTGTGGGGGGAAAACATGCTCCAAGTCTATAGCTGCTGTTCATACACGCAGCGGCTGCTGGATTTAAACACACACACACACACACACACACACGTTTGAGAAGGCTGTCATGTGCCAGTGTACACACCCATGTGGGTTTCACTATGAGATATTCTCCCCCTTTGAACAACACACCAGCACACACATACATGAATGCGAGCTCTTGTTCTCCCATTTTCCCTCACTGAAGATACACACCCAAACACATACTCAAAGCCCGTCATTATCTCATATTGTTTATCATCTATCCAGGCGTTCGACGCCATGTTCACACAAACACATTTACAAAGCATTGTTTGCATCTCATTGAGGGATGGCTGAGCTTGTTTCACTGTGCTACAAAGACGGTAGGAGGGGAGAGATGGAGACGTAGACAAACAGAAAGCAAGCCCAGACGTAAACAGATAGCCAGACAGGCTTTCTGCCTTCGGGTTTGTGATTCAGAATACTAACAAGGCGTCTCAGCTCACACCCAAGGATTGAAGGTGTGAGGTAGGGCAGAGCCAAGTGATGGGAGGAAAGGAATGGTTTACCCTTGAAATCTGACTGGCTGCCGTGGGAGCCTCCCTGAATGTTGCGGTACATCATTGGCCATTTGACTTGGGGTTGGCACGCTCACAAAAAGAGGGGGAAAAAGCGGACAAGCATATGTTTAGTACCAAACAAGGATTCAATTCTCCACCAAGAACATAGGGATGCCCAGAGTTTGTGTCTGACCACCTGAAAGTGTCAGCATCTGCAACAAGAACATTAGTCAAACTTTAAGGTTCCCAGTTTCCTTTAATATGCATTTGATGATCTTTCTAACAAAAAGTTAGTGCACACATGCAATTTTAACATCAGATGTAAGATGAATGTGCGTGTCAATACTACCGTCTCCCACTGCGGCCTTGACTTCATTTCTCGCATACAAAAGCAGTTTTAATTTGGTAATTAATCTGATATCTTTGCATTAGTCATTGAGACTGGTGCTCTACGCATCATATGGCATGTTCTTTTGCATATTCCATTTCACTGTAAAAGGCTCAGTCTGATTTAATGGTCTATCTCTGTGGTGATTGATGACGACTTTTAAATGGATGCTCTGTTTCACATCTTTCATCACTGCATCTATTTCGCATCACTTAAATCATGTCGACTTGTGTGCATCTCTTTTTTTGGGCTCTAAAATGCATCATGAACAATGACCATAAGGATGTAACCGGTGCTGTTCATCACAGAAAATGTCATTATACTAATATATAAATACTATGTCTTAAAATGGAGCTGTCATCTGAATTATAATAACATCATAACATTTTGAGGCTTTCTGCGATCTGTTGGCATATCTCATCATATCTGTATTATGAATAATCAACACAAATAATAATTATGCTTTTGTCAGCCCAAGTGTAGTCTATTGATAGCCCTGTGTGCTGCACATGAAAGAGAGGGTTGACAGAAAGTTTGGAGAATATCAGGGTACCAGACGTCTGGCTGTAGGAGAGACAATGACAGCAGAGAATCAAGGCCTTTATCCCCACCTTCACATGAGCAGAGAACTGCTGAGGTTTTGTGTGTTTTGCTCTGCAAATGAAATGACACAGAGAGAGTTTGAGGTTTGAGATTAAGACGGTTTCATCCGAGGATATTTTTCACACATCGGTTGAACAGTAATGAGTCCCACTATTTAAAAGGTGCAGTTAGAGAGATTTTTACTGCCACATAACACAGAATGACCGTTTCCACAATCACGCCCTGCAGCTTCAACAGTGCTGATCGCTGTGAACGCCAGCGATTTTCCACATTCACTGGCGAGCACACTCATCTTTTAAAGTATTTTTTCTTTCATTTTTTTGAAAGTAACACGGGCTAAAAGCATCACCAAGAAATGTTGGATGCCATACTGAATAATTTTTTTATCTTGTGCTATGACGTGGCCTGTGCAACTGAAAGCCTTGTGCCAAAATGACACTGCTTCACCTAATATACATGGCGCCACCTCACCTTTGCTACTCATGGCAAGAGCAGGTTCCTTGGGCCCAGACAACCACAAAATGAAAAAAATGGGCACCCAGTGATGGTGATATAGCTGCCTAAGCACTACCATCAGCCAGCGTGAAATTAGAGGACCATGTATTTTATTTATTTTCATCAATAGTTCCATACTGCATTGTAGAGCAAACAGAAGTGATGACACACATTGAGCTGAGACGCACTGAACAAATGGAGCTGAAACTGCAGCTCGAGGTACAAAAACAAAGAAAGATGACAGTCTATCACAGTCTTCACTCCAATCTCAGCCTTAACCAACAACCTGCGATCTCCTCTGCTGCTCGGTTTGTTTTACATAGCCCACTTGTTGTTTGCGGCATTTCTTTTTTCTTCATTTGTCTTCAAGCTATCAGGTCAAGCCAAGCTGAGTAAGACCGAATGGTCCACTTCTTGCCCGTCACTCATCCAATACATTATCCCATATGGCGGGATGTTTGACGCAGGTGGAAATGTGGTGGACAGATATTGATGGACGATGTGTGAGAGCAAATCCCCACCCCTCAGTTTACCAACAATAAGTCACTGACTGATAGAATAAAGAAAATATAGACAATTCTGACACATCGCTCACTCATGTACAAGTTTATGTCAAGACAGACACATCAAAGCAAATCCCCCAATTGTCTCCCCTAAGCCGTGAAAGAGCAGAGGGATGGATCAGCCCACTGAATGTGCACACAGTATGGCCACTGTTGAAGATAGGAGTAAAAAGAAATGCTTCAGTCCTCTTTGAGAGGAGAGAAAAAATTCCATTGAGGATTGTACCAAAGTAGGGCTGAGTCCTGAGAAAAAGCTTCAAACTTTTTTGTTTTACTCTGAAAGTACAAATCTTTTTTTGTTCTTTTATTCATTCAGTATAATGTATAACAACCATGCCGAATTCTTGTATGTTAACAGATGTTTCTAATAAAAATATTGCAACATGTACAGCCCTTACTTCAAATGTCATATTTTCAGTGGATGTATTTATAACAGTGGCTGGGGGATTTACAGGCATCAACAGTGCAGGGATATTTATTTGATGATGGCGGCAAATAGCTGGACTCTGCCAGGACTTTGTTTATATGAGTGTTCCAACTATGGCAGCTTCTCTTCCACTGTAGATCTTGCGTTGTCTGCATCACGCCAAGTACTCTCCGTCCCAGTACCCCATTTCTTCCACCGGGACCTGGCATTCCTGTCAGTCATGTGCTATCAGTGAGACTGCAGGCGCTGCTTAGGCCTGCCCAACTATCTTCCCCCTTCCTCTCTTTCTTCTCGCCCCCCCACAACCCTCTCGACAGTTTCTGTGTATCTCCCTCCACCACCTCAGTCCTCAGTGAGCACTTGGCTTTTACACCATCCTTTCACTTCCACGTCTAGGTTTCCTGTTCTCAACTTTCCTTATCTGAAAGTCTCGTCAGCTGGTAGCTCATGTTGTACTTCCGTACTTGCTTGCATGGTTTGTCTTCTAATCTCAAATCTTTCTTCCTCTCTCTCTCTCTCTCTCTCTCTTGCAGGTGTAAGGAAGGCTACCATGGACTTCGCTGTGACCAGTTTGTACCCAAGACAGATGCCATCTTGTCAGACCCAAGTACGCTCTCTTTTCTATTTTTTTCATCCCACACTATTGTTGTATTGCTCTGCAACATGAAAACAAATTCACGATGAGTGCATGTTAAATGCCTCTGAGGTAAGGTAAATGTAAATCAAGATCAGCCTTAAATTAACTCTTGCAGCGCAGCATTGTGTTGTCCTTTGGGCCACAGCAGTGCATGCAAACTAATTCCAGGTAAAGAGAAATGGCAAATATGGTAGAAGTTTCCATTCTTTGTACACAATAAATAAGCATAATGAAGAAGTTGAAGACATTTCATGCATACAGTCCAAGGGACCTTAAGGTGATCCTGAAGATAAAAAAAAAAAGTTGTCATGGAAAAGCGAACTCTGTAGCATTCTTAGGCAGAGCAAGGAGAGAGGTTTTATCAAAAGCTTTTATTTAGTCAAGCGTATAGCGTTAAAACACCATCCAGTTAATAAATGAAAAGTGCCTCTGACCTCCTGCACAAACTGTTGTAAACGACAGTAAAAAAAAAAAAGGTTTTGATTAGGTTCATTTAAATGTATAGATACTACTTATGCTTTGGAGTACAAAAAATATATCTATTTCTTTCCAGAAACTAAAAAAGTGCATACAGCTTCTGAATATAGTCATAGAGGTAATGTTTTCATTTGCTGAATGTTTCTATTTTCTGTGCATTTTCTTTATAAGAGGTGGTCATACAGTGATGTGGACATTTTCATTTGTTTCTGAATATGAAAAACGATTAACGCTCTAAGAAATTTCGAGATTTAGCGAGACACAGTCAGAATGTCTATTGTGAGACTGTGTGCCTTTATTGGCCTGCGTGCAGCAGGTGCTATACCGTGCAGATATTAGAGTTAAAACCCTGCGCATAAAACCTCCTGTATCCTTTATTATAGTCTTTAATCTCGCTTTGCTTGCGTCTGGCTAAAAGGGAGGAAAGTGTTCAGTTTCCTGTTGTTCATGAGAAACAATTCCCCTGAAGTCTTTGAATCCCCATGACAGCTGTGTGGTGTAGTTAAAAAATAAAGCAAAAGTCAGAGGTACAAGGAAGAGAAATTGGAGGCCCGCAGCCTTTCCCATGAGACTGCGGCTTCACAAATTCACACTGTTTTATGGAGTGACTTGGCTCCTCTGCACCAGGAGTCAGAGAGAGAACTTAACTCCTATTGCCTCCTGTTTGATGCCATCAGGCCCGCTGAGACTCCATTAATGGGGTCACAAGCCAGTGTCATGAAGCATGTTTCATGCTCCCTCATGGAGTTTTTACAATGGGATTTATTTTATCTTCTATAGGCAGACATCAATTTTCCCGTGTGTCCAGATCAGGAGATTTGTATGTTGCTCTTTGAGATAAGCTGAATCTTATTGTGTCCTACACAAAAGTGGACACTCAAACAGATTACATCATACTTATAGCACATTTTCATCCATTAAACATGTATGAGGCAGCTTCAGAAGGCAAAATATATAGAGCTGTTTCAATGTGTTATATGCATGTTTATGTTTTTTTTCCACAACTATAAATTTTTAAGGTTCTTCAGTAAAACAATGCTGCATATACATTTGTTGATTTGCCATTTGATTTATTTCTAATCATTCCTAGAGGCCAGTTGAGGTCAATTTAACTAGTAATATCCATGTGAAAGCAAATATTAGAGCAAAGCGTTCTGAGTTGTGGGGAATAACGATGCATGCAAATTAATGTGTGAAATGACATTTCCACATGTCATTACTGAATTTACACAAGTAAGTACACATTTGGAAGGAGACATGGTATTTGTTGTAGGTGGGAAAAATGGAGACGCCACGGGAAGAAGGATATCACATACACAGTACTGAATCTGATTCTTTAAATTAGGCTCCAGACATTTCCACAAGACTTCATAGTGAATGGCCTATGGTGCGTTCACTCTTTACACGACATACTCATGTGCAATATATATGATTTGAATTGCAACATTGCCAGACCTGTGATGAATATAAATATCTCCTGAAGAACACAAGAAAGATAGAGCATATTTTATTGTGGTTATATAAGTATTAGAAGGATTATATATAAGAATTTGGGAGTTTGAAAGCCAGACCTCAATCTTGTGTACATGCCCGCTCTTCACTTTGTGTTTAATAGTTCTTTTTGTTCTGTTGTCATGGTTTTTTTTTATTACATCTGTAGTATTGTTTCTTTTATCTCATACTTTTGTGCTTCTCAACCACCTTTGAAGCATCACAAACTTGTTCTGTTAGTCCACAGTATATAATGGTTATGCACTATAAATGTCAATTATATTTATAGTTTATAAGAAAAAGGGGGTACATACAATAGATGGATAACTGTACCTAATATCCATCAAATACCTATAAAGTAATTCTTATAATATACCAAATATATTGCCACTCCACACAAACAACTGTTCACCATAGAAAGCTGTGTTTGTGGCCACAATCATTGGACCACCATAAGAGATAAGTGTACCCTGCAAGATTTAAGAGAGGAACAACGCCTATTTTGATCTGTTGATGCAGAGTAATCTAAAATTTACACAGATTACCAAGGCTTTTAAGGATTATCCTGCTTTCAAAAGCCAAGTCATGTAATAAGGTGCACACATACATCATGCACACGCAACAACAGCTGCGATGGGACGAGCTGCAGTGAAATTCAGTTTATTGTCTTTGAGTGCATTTGTGGGTTTTTTTTGCCTGTTTGCATGTGTTTAACTTTGCATCTTCTTTCACTCACCTGGCAGCATTAGAAACAAAACACACCCTGTAGCGAGTAAAGTTCTGTGTACCATGCATGCTTCTCTACTTTCACCTATATATTTTTTTTAACTTCCTGAAGTCGGTCCGTCGTCCGTTGTCTTCACATCGACTGGCCGCAAAATAGCCACTCAGAAGAGCAGTTTGAATTGGCTTGCACGCAGTGCCACTCCGTCGTACACACATCCTTACAGAGGTGGAAAGACAAGCAAAGACTGTTGTGCACATCTCAAAAGCCCAGGGACAAAAGGAAAAAGAGACTCCCTGCCAGGTACTCCAGCTATACTGCTGTGCGCTGAGCTTCAGAAATGAGGAATGGAGAAGGAGCTGGGGTCTTACATATTGGAGCACAGTGGGGAAGTGCTGAGGTCTTTAATTGGAGGCTCGGGAGCGAAGGGAGGCTGCAATTTAGTTTATACCTGATAAAGAACTGCAATGAGTTTCTTCCTTAACTGTGAGAGAGTTTAGGGCATGCCACTAATGATGTTCACTTTGGCCATTTGCACCTTTGGGACTACACAGGTGATGTTTTGTGGAAGATTGAATACGGGAAAGAGGGAGGGGAGCCAGCTTTTAGTTTTATCCTGCTGAGAAAGGAGGCAAGCCTAATTTGAACTATTTATCTCTGCTAGATATTAGGCCTGGAGTAAGTAGCTACACAGGATATTGGGTTCAATAACACACACACACACACAAGCTCCCCAGTGCCCTGCTCACCCAAGTGAAGGAGGGGATTAAGGATTTGATTCACTCCTGCCATTGTCTCTTTCACCTGCCAGATTCCTGCCTCTTAATCAGGCCAAAAGCATCTGACATGATGCACAGGTATTCTCTAAGCTTGCTCAAGGCTTCCACAAGACGCCGTAAACGATTCCCCGGGGATGCTTCACATTGCCAGCACGAAGGATTGGGAGCCTGCACATATTATGATTGGCGAATGGCTCCAGACAAGGTAGTGCCAGAGGAAGGGATGTGTATCAGTGTTGTAATGACATCATCTGCACAGGCTGTGACAGTCAGGGCAATTTAGAGTGGAAAAGTGTCCACTGTTGCCATGGGCAATCACAGGGAAAGGCTTGAATGGATAATACAGATCAGGCGACATCAGTGAGATGGTTCATTCACTTCTGTGGCCTTGCCAAGTGTTTGTGCCACAGTCACAGCAAGTGCCTAGTAACAAAAGTGTGGCGCTTATTTATCATAACACCCCAAAACTCCTTGTGGCAAAAAACATCATGTCCAACGGCCAAAATTGATCGTCTCTTAACAGTTCTAATCGTTAGTTTGTGAGTTGCTCTGAGACTGACTGATTCACTCGCAGCGTATAATAAATGCTAATGTTTGTTAGATAATCCTCCAGGCTACAGGAGATAAATCTGAAAATGATGAACTTACACTGTGTTCAATAAGAACACAATGACAACTGCTTCTTGTTTAAAATACAAACATAAATTAATTTGCTAATTGATAAATAAATTTGGGGATTTCAGACCTGCTTTAAGAGCTATTTTTCTCATCTCCCTCCTGTTATCACTGTAACCATGACAATCCTCATGCCTCATTAAGAATCTGTCAGGCAGACTTAGAGGAAATGAATATAACATTTGCAGGTCTAACTACTCGCCCTGAAACTCTCCCAAATGCCGTAAGTTTGCTAACGATTTCAAATTTCAAGCTAAAAAGACATATTACCTCGAATCGCACCCATTTGTAGAGGGAGATAACCCTGTGCAGTTATCATAATCCATTCAGCCAAATGTTCATTTGTCTTTTTGTCCTTTCGGGATCTCACTCCTACTCTCTGGTTTTTATTTTCCCTTAAACTTATGAGGCCACTGCGCAGTCAAATTTCCACGTGGTACATCAAAATGCATCTGGGATGAAGATGTGTTGTTGTTTTTTTTATTTATTTGTTTGTTTATTTTTATTACTGTTAGCCCTTTTTTTTGGAGTGCCCGCCATATAATCTGTTAGGGGCTTTGCAAACAGCATTCTATTTAAAACTCAGAACCCCTCTGTCAGGAAAAGCAATTACAAGTGAGGGTTTCATTTTAATTTAAATGAGATTACATTGCAGTGACATGAAAAGGGAGCACTGTCATGGAAAGAACACGAGTGCTCCTTTTTTTTTTTTACCCGTGCACTGGTAGGGGATGAAGGAAGACTGTGTACGTGTATGTCTGAGACAGAGGATGTATGTCAAAAAGTGCGTGAGTGTGTGTGTGTGTACGCGAGAGAGACAAAGAGATGCAGACAAGAGTTTAATATACTGTATTTCCTTTGGCGGCTCATGCATGGGAACAAGGGTGTCAGTGTGGTGCATCTTAAAGCGGCCAGCGTGTGAATACTGAAACACTATGCTCAGAGACAGAAAAGAACAATTACTGCGTTGCCGCAGGCTCAAGTCAATATAAAAGGCACCATTCAAATCAACGTCAGTGACATAAAGCTAAATGATATGTCATTCTCAACTTTTATTTTCACGATCCTTCCTCTAATCCTCTCAGCAGCTGTATCTTTGGGGGGTTTTTGTTCTTTCTTCATTCGAAGCTACTGCTGGTGTGTGAATTCGGTGCATCATGGAAGAGCATACCAAGCATCTGGGGCTGGCTGGCTCATTACCTGGTGCACAAGGGAGTGCCATGTCAGAGAAAGCCGTCAAACCAACTTTATGGTCGACTTGCAGCATGTGTCTCTCCCTCAGGTGAATTTTTGGGAAGAAAGACGTGCATCATGTTGTAACTGTTGTATACTCCTCTCTCCCCCCCTCTCTTTCCTTCTCTCCTTCTCTCCCTCCCCCTCCTCCCTTTTCTCATGCCATCTGCCCATGAATGGAACAGCGGATGAACTTGGGATCGAGTTCATGGGTAAGACAACTTTTTCATTGACTGTGTGGAGTGCTCAATCTTTCATGTGCCTTACGTCTGCGAAACAGCACATACAAAGCACACAATCCAGCACAACAAGGCCGCTCACCTTGGAAAATTAATGTGGGCCAGTCTCCATGGAAACACCGCAGCAGTGGTGAATTAGGTGTATTCTGTCGGCATGAGGAACAGTACCGTTAGAGAGGAGTTGTGTAATGAGTATAAAGCAATAAAGTCAGAGCGCAGCAGTTCATGTATGAATGTGCGTCGACGCCCCTGCTACATGTGCATATAGTCAGATGAGCAGTTGTTATGTTGTACGTGGTGCAAAGAATATTGTTTTTTGACTTACATTTTGTTCACCTAAATATGCAAAATAAATGGTCTATGAGCCTGTACAAATACAAAAAAGTTTACCAGAAAGAATGAGGCTACTTAAACCTCTTTGGGATTCCACTGATATTACTTAAGGTACCTTTCCACCTCCCAGGTGGTTAACAAATCTTTAAAAAACAAATTATCTCACCCCCCTACTTTAATAATGACACACTGTTCTTTGTCCAAAGGGAATATACACACATTTTCCCTCACACACACACAGACACTCCAAAACACTCATATTGTTTGTCATTTTCTCTTTTGCCGTCTTTCCCTTGCTCTGAGGCTGCCTTTTGTGCATACATAAAAAAACAACATTGCATGCTGTGAAGTTTTTCCATTAGCATGGCCTCGCACACTGCTGTCAATATCACACTCCTGCTCCAGGAAATAGAGGGAAAGCGAAGACAGACGCTCTGAACGAGAAGCCTGCCCCTGCGCACAGCATTCTTCAGTTCAGTGATTTTAATCTGGGGACTAAATTAGTTCAGAATGCTACTGCAGGTGGGCGGATGCATTAGAGAAAATGAGAACAGGATTGATCGATTGATAGCTGCGCCGATGACAGACAGAATCATGGATCTTTTTTTTCTTTTTTCTTTTTTTTTTACCTCTGAGGTATGCATTGCATACACTCACTTGCTTATTCATTGTGCTCCCCTTCTGCTATATTGTTATGTAAGTCCAATATGTGACAGTTGGAGTCTGAGGCAGTCTGTCAGCCAGCGTACAGCAAAGCTCTGTTTGAAGTAGGATGGAGTGCTGTAAATGCGATCTGGTCTTTTAATTTTCTTGCATTCTTAAGCCCACAGGCTGCAGCTCTGTGTGGCTCACTGGTTTTCATGTATGTCAGACTGAATATCCCATTTTGTTATGGATACTTTAGCACGGTCTTCATTATAGCAATTTTTTCCCTCGTCATGTATAGAATGGTTGCTATGGCGTTGCTGGCCGAATGGGATCTTCTTGCCCTTGTATCTGCATGACATGGCTCAGCCTGTATACAGTAGCTGAGTCTGTTCAGTTTGTTCCCTTTCCCAACATGCTCTTGCATCTAATTTCAAGAATGCCTTGCAGGCATCAGGCATGAAAGGCCTGTAATGGTTTTATGTACAGACTGCATGTTGGCTTTTCCTTGCAGCCATTCAGCAGAGCTTTGTCGACAGCTGTTTTTATGTTCAGATTTTAGAAAAGCCTATTTCTTCTCTCCAATAGAGAAAAAAAGGCAGCGGCTTGTCTCAGGTGGTGCTCCACATGAGCGCTGATGATGTGGCGGCAGCGAAAGACATTTCCCATATATTTCAAACGTGCAGCCATCGAGAGGTCATTTCACTAATGGTAAAGGCTGCAGGGTTTACAGGGGCATAGCTATACAAGTGACATATTACTTATAAATAAAGAACAGTGGCAACTTCTGTTGTTTATTTATGAACTGTAGCTTGAAGACACTTACTGCTGTGTTCCTGACAAATTGCAGGATGGGTCCGAGAATTTGCGAGTCGAGAACTTGTCAACAGCTCCACCACTCAGAATTATTATAATACTAGTGCCACGTACTGTTTGCACACTAGAGCCGATAGATAGAGCTCAGAGCTTATATTATCAGTCATTTATATATTATATATATGTCACTCTACATGTTGACAGATATACATAAAGAAGTGGTGGACTAAATTGCAGCAATGTATATCCAGTACCAGTCAGACTATAAAACACAATATATTCCCTAAACTGGTCACAAGCTGCTCAGCTATAACATTCATCTTTATTTCAAATTATTATTTGTCATAACAAAGCAAAGCCCAAAATGTGAGCAAATGCATGCACTGTATCTCCGCCATATCTCATAACAACCAAAATTATCCATGTAGCAATTTATCAGTTTGCCAGTATTAAATAATCAATAGTGTGTCACATCTTGCCACCCCAGCAGCATTTCTTTGGCCTGACTCTATTTTAATTCAAACCCATCCTACTTTCTTTCACAGGAGCTGACTGGACAGTTTAGACCTCTGATGTATACATATATATATATTAAAGCTCCAGGATGTGTTAAGATGTTATTGTTATGCTTTGCCAGAAACATTCTGATATTAGAAAGGCTTCCCTTTAGTTACAACTGAACAACAACAGCAACTCAGTCACACCATACTGCCTTTTAAATACTGTACGTTGATGCAGCACTGATGTAATGAAGAGGAAGCAAAGGACAATAAACAGACTGCTTACTTCCACTCCAGTGTGAGCTTTGAACACACGGAGCTCTCCAGCAGTCACTGTGCCCTTAAAAACAGGATTTTGGAGGAAGTTGATAGACCTGCACAGACAAGCACGGATGAGAAAGACCTCCCAGGACACTTCTCTGTTGACGGCATCAAAAGCCACAAACAAGCCCACAAAAGGTCATGAACAGGTTATGGTGATGTTTTCTGCGCTCTTCCTTGCCGTTGTCAAGGTGGAGAGATCACACACGAGGGGATTCACTGTTTTTGAAGTGCTTTGAGTGATGTCACAGGAGGTTGTCTTCAAGGTCATGATTGACAGTAGGACAGAGAAGTCTCTCCAAACTCTTGACAGTAGTGGATGTCAGCGGATTTGTTCCACACCAAGTGGCAGGTCGTGGATGGACAGTTTTGCTGTGCACATTTTGACCACTGGACGATTTGTCATGAGACTTTTTTCAATAAGACCAGTGCATGTGCCGCCTTCGCCCCCGCAACTTGCTCTATAGTAAGTAGTGCTGGTCTCCAATCCAGCTGCTCAGTCAGACAGCTATCTGCTGGGATCAGCTGCTACTTGTCCCAACTGCTTCTGACCTCAAGTTGATGTGCAGGGGTATGACAAGAAGCTCCGGGAGCATTCATTTGCTGCTAATTCCCTGTCGCCATCAGTCTCTGAATGCTGACACACCATAAAGGACTTGCACGCGCACACGCGCTCGGCGTGGCCCCCGCTGTGCGGAGGCAGTCCATTGGTGTTGCCTGCTGGGTTTGTCTGAACGAAATGATTATCACACTTCAGTTAGCACATGTCACTGAGCCCTGCCTGTGTCTGCCATGTCCCCATCCCATGCTCAAACGCTGACATTTACTGACAGCGGCATCGGTCGCTTCATGCTAATGCAGATTGTGTGTGTACGTCCACCATCTATGTATGTTTGGTATGTTAATCCATGAAACATCACTCCATCCTTGTTCAATCACAGCCACAGCCCTTACCCTTTGTGTCACAGTAGAAATTCAGCAGTCTGAACTGTATTCTCTCCTCCGCAGAGAGTGGTGACACCTACCAGAGGCAGGTGCTGTCCATCTTCAGCATTGCCTCGGGGATCTGTCTTCTTGGAGTGGCATGTATGGCTCTCTACCGCCGCAACAAGTGAGTGATGCCATCCAGCACCACATTAGCAGAGTATGCCCCCGGCTGTGCAGAAAGAGCACTTTACTATCATGGCATGAAGCCCAATGAAATTCTAAGTGTGAGTCAGCGAGAGAATGTTTTAGCAAGGAATCAAATCTAAATTGTGTAGGATACATTTGGGACAGGTCCTCATGTAAGATTTATTTGTAATATGGTTTTTAGTGAGCAGTTGTGTCACAAAATGCTTCACACAAAGCAGAATACACAGACGAGGCAAGAGCGAGAGCAAGCTTGCAAACGTTACACCGCAAATGTGTGTGTACATGCGTGTGACTGGATAAGAGGACACCGGGCAGAACAGCAGCAGCCTGCTAAAATCAGTTTTTCCCTGCAGGGAATTAGAAAGAAAGCAAATGTAGACAAAGAAAAGTAATGGCAGAGGGTAAATGGAGGAGTTAATGTTGGTTGAGTTGATTGAATCGGGCTTTATAAACAAAAATGGGTTTTAATTTCTGCACTGTGCTGTTCTAAATAGTGCAGCTCCTATTGGTCAGCGCAGCCAGAGCGTCATTTCTCAGCGACAGAATTAATGTACTGGAAATTACCCCAGCCCCGACACCTTGTTAAATCAAATATCTTCTCCCCAAATGTTGTTTGACATTGCAGCTCAGATGGATAGTTTCTCTTGCTAATACTTGAGTTCATTGTACTCTTCAGCAAAGACCCAAATTTCTACTGAAGTATCAGTACTTCACAGGGAAGATTAGCACAGTTGCATTCTTGATTTTGTTTGAAGAGTGCGCAGAGGAGTTAAGCGATAAGAGAGGCACTTCTACATTTTTAAAGAACCAAAGAAATGAAATCAATGCCAAGTTAATTATATGTGCTTTTAAAGTTTAGTCATTAGGAAGGACGTAGGAGTGAGGCTACACATCACAACTAGATTGGCATTCGGCAGAACGCATAGAAGGACAAACATTCTACACGTCACAGGATTTTTTCAAAGGGTTTGTAGTTGATTCATTATTCTTTTATGAGAACCCCCTCCCACCTGCCCCCCAAAAAACAATAGTTAGTCATAGTTTAGCTTGTTCTTTTCAACCAGTTCAGACATTTGCTTCCTGCATTTTAATATTTTGCTGTGCCTTTTACTCAGGAAACATGTAACAGTCCTTGGCTGCAGAGAGTTGAGCAACCCAGTGTTTAAAAATTAACATTTAATGGTGAATTAACATTTAATCCAAAACTCTTGAGCATCGATTAATTTTTTAATCCAATCAAAGTTTAATCCAAAATGAAGGAACATTCTCAGATTTGATTTTGAGCATAGTTAAAAGATGGTCTTTTACTGTTCTCTCACACACTTTGTTTGTTCATAACTGGCTTTTTTGTGATTATGGTAAAACAGTTGGAAGTTATTATATTTGATAGGTGAGAAAAATTAGGCTATTTGTGCTGCAGGAAAAGTGGAAAGCCTGCTTCAGTCACCACATGCACAAATACATTAAAACCCACTGTGCCCACGACCACAAATGTGATGTAGTTACTGTATTGTCGATAGACAGATTATACATACTTGTGCATTATCCAGACGTTAAAACATGTTACTAACCAGAGATTTTTTGGTTCAAGAGTCCAAACTCTTCTGTCTGTGGTGGTATTTTTGGAAAATCTTGGTCCTGCTTACTTTCCTTCCCTGAATATTATCACAAAGGCATGAAATGGACATTTCACGGTACATTGCCTTGATTAAATTTTCACTTGCGCAAGACGCCGCCCCTCCTAATGCTATTTTCGTAGCCCTTCTGAGTGCCTCTCATGACCATCAAACCGTCAGCTACACTGCGAGCTGCAAACTGACTGGCGCTCGTTTTGTCACTTTTACCTTTCAAAGCACTCGTACAATCACGAACGTTTGTCGGATCTCACGGCTTCACTGTAAATCAAAAGTCCTTAACTGACAAAGATATTTTTAAAAGGAAGTCATGAAAATGTATATATCTTCACTGTCAATTATTGATCATTCAAGTGTGTCCATGAACAGTTATGAGGGTGAAATCCTTCCACTCTCACCTCATCACTTATTTACAGTATGTCACGTATCTGCTGGTTTTTAAACCAACACAAACACACCCAAAGAAAAGTGTGTAAATCAAAGGTAACAGGTCAATAGATATGATCACCTAGTTGCCAATACATGTGGGTATAAAGAGTTGGCGGTAGAAATCAATGACTGGACTATTATACTACTACTGCTTATGTGTCATCACTAGAGAAAAGGCAGGAACAATGGCCTGTCTCCTTCTCGATCAGCTCTTTCTTTCATTCACAATATTGCAATCTCTATTTCTTTTTTTCTTTTTGCGCCTGCTCTCCTCCACAGGAAACACAGGGAGAAACTCCAGGCTCATTTCTCTGATAGTCGCAGCCTGAGGGACAGCAGTGTCAACGCCTCTGGCCTCATGTCCAAATCTGCTCCCAGGCTTCAGTACAGCCTTCAACTCCAAAAGGTAAGCCTTGACTTTACTACTAATAGATTTCTAGTCATATCATTACATTTCAATCTTAATGCATTTATAGTGTTTCTCTAAAAAGGGAAAAAGGAAGGTTTACAGAGTGCTTGACAGGATGATGTATGATATGTGTCTTAATAATCTCTCTGCTGGCTGAAGTCTTTTTCTTCACCCTCATATCTGACATGAGCTGAGAGACAGTGGGGAATTATGGTTTAAAATAAATGCCTCGTGTGTTATACGGGAAAATCTGCTTGTCATGTTGGCAATGACAGATTCCTGTGACAAACTGCAGATTGGAAATTCTAATCTGTGGTGTGTCAGGGATCTTGAATTTGCCATGCAAGCAAAGCAACAATACAGTAGGGTAGACAAATAATGGTAAACGGCACTTTGAGAATATCAGCAGTGTGTTTTGCGGTTGTACTTGCTTGCCTTTTTTTCTCTTTTCTTTCGCATTTTTGGAGCAGTTTTCAGCTGGGTGGGGAAGTTTGTGCAAAGAAAAATTCTCTCAGCCCTCAAAGATTAAATTATTGATTCACAAAGAAACACAACACCAAGACATCTTAAAAGAAAAAAATTATGGCGAAAGGAGAAAAATCCAAATTGGGCAGCTATTTCTCGCAATGTCAGATCGCAAAGTACTTACAAATAGACTAATACTTACTCCTGGTAAAGTAAAATGAAAATGGCAGGAGGCAGAACTGACCTGCACATTCACAGCAGAGCAGGTGGAGGCACTGATGGCCACTGATGAGGCTGATGTCTCCGCTGACTCCAGAGGTAATTGCAGCCTAATGCACACTTGTAAAGGTCTCATCAAGAGTGCAATCGACATAAGACATTAGCACTTCCCTGAATGCACCCTCAAATGCTCACATATTGTGTTCATTTATTATTTGCCCCAACACTTCATTCTTCTTTGTAAGATTTTTTTAAGTGTCAAGCTTTCTATCATTGTTTGAGGAAATTCTAGCCAGCACTACTTTCTCATACACGTGCCAATGTGCACCTGCTGTTTATAGAGCTGGATGTTTCTACATGTTACCAAGCTTTGCAAATTGCAGAAATATAAAAACAATTTTTAACTTCTTCTGTAATACTATGACTCTCAGTATGTATGAATAAAGGTAGGCAGTGAGTCACTTGATGATATGAAAATCTTCCAACATATTTGTCTAAGACACAGTTGTGTTTGTTGTTGTCTGCAGTTCCTCACTCAGGTTCAGCATTGCTCTGTCAGTGTAGCCTGTGCTGAGGCTCTTTAATAATACAACAGCGTCTAGTGTCACCCGCTGAAATAAACACCCCTCGAGCTAGCCCCACCCACGGAACTGCAGTTGGCATGATGTGAAAGCTTTTTCAGGGTGTCACTTGAAATTACAGCTCTGAGCAGCTGACAGCTCAGAGGTGGTGTGGCATTTGATGTAAATGTTGTAGCTGTTAAGTAGCTCTGCTTAAATGAAGTAGAAAAAAACGCAAATTTCAAATAAACCAGGGCGCAGCGTGTGTTTTCACTTGAGCATGGAGACATATTAATAACACTGTACAGAAACCATGAAGAAAGTCCCAAAAGTTCCACTGACACAAAACACTCTCAGGCCAGTTTAATGTATTTCAGTCAGATGCAGGCCTATTGTCCCATGGCACAATAGCAGGCTATTATATTAACAATGACTGTGAGAATGTGGTGACAGGAATATATGAGGGCTCAGCGCTTAGTGAAGCCTGGTATCTGGCCACAAATTGTTTTCAGAGCCGGACACAGGGTGGAAAGCAGGAGCGAGGCAGAGGCAAAAAATAAAAGACAGCAATAACACAGCAACACAGAAACACAAGCTATAATGGAACAGTGTGAGGGAAGCTTAAGGTGGGGTGTGAAAGATCACTGGCTATAAGCACACAGGAGGGGGCACGAGCTGAACAGACCATAGAACGATTAACAAGTGAAACCTATTTTTCCACATAGTTGACACAGCGACCCCCAGACTACTGCTCCTCTCCACCCACCCCCTCCGCTTGCAACCATCCAGGGAGAGGACGTGCTGCTGCAAAGTCCTGCGAGTCCTATGGGATTTCTTTGAAGCTAAACTGACAGAGAACGGAAGTGCTCTAGAAGGAAAAACAGAACA
Organism: Psettodes erumei; assembly: GCA_016785225.1. Lineage (NCBI taxonomy): Eukaryota > Metazoa > Chordata > Actinopteri > Pleuronectiformes > Psettodidae > Psettodes > Psettodes erumei. Next base: position 683,645 of record JAFBJZ010000429.1, read on the forward strand.
AATTGTTCTTAAGGAGGCTGGTAACATTTGGTGCGTGCTGCATAGCTACTCAGCATCAGAACACAGCGCTTTCTGCTGTGTAGCGTCTGAGGCAGTGAGGCGGCGGGTGAGCACAAAGAGCTTGAGACAAAGCTCTGTCGAGGCAGGTGCAGCGGGGAGGAGGAAACCGAAGTCCTTTTCGGTCAATGCCTCCCAAACACCACCTCTATGATAAACTGATGCACTGCTGCAGAGTTTGTAACCTCTCCAAGAAAATACAGTATGTCACCTCCCTGAACTGAAAGAGTGTGGAGTAGCAACGCAAAGACTTATACAGTATATGCTGACTTTATTGTTATTGTTACAATGCTCCAAGTCTAAGCCAGCTAAGGGGTGCTTAAACCCATGGCATCTTTTTCCACAGTAGACACCAAGGCACCGGCATTGCCTCTACTCCTTGTATATTTTACATTCCTGAACTACTTTATATGACTAGTCTGTGCGGCAGCTCTGGCACATGCACTATTTCTACATATTTCTGTGTCTGTTCCATCTTTGAGTGCAAATACCTGTACATATTTGCACATCTGGTAGCATTCCTGTGCATATGCTGCCTCCATCTGTAATTTTGCATTTAGACACTCATGTGAATTGCACACACTCCTGCACTTAAGCATGAAGGCACTGACCTTCAAACAGTTGAGTCATTTGATATTATGACTCCTTTCAAAACATTTTTAAGGGAGAGAAAATCAAAAGACAAATGGAAATGTAATGGCATTGCTAAACACCTCCCACTTCCTCTGAGATTTGTATCAACACCTCTGAGGCAATAAAACTGTGTCTCAAATAAAAAGTGATAGGGTACACACCCACGAGACACTCGCCACTGAAACAGACATACACCGATATGAAGGAATAGGGGCACATGGGCTGTGAAGACATGACACAAAAACTCAATTCCTTTCAGATGGAAGCCTGAGAGCTGGTAACGAACTATTCTGGCCTCACTCTGAGAAGAAACAGAGTCACCCTCAGGAACAATGCAAAGCTATGGCTGAGCATACTGTATGAATACTGCATGGGTAGAGCCCAGGACCAGAGCATTGTGTACCAAAGAATCCTCTAATGGGCCACAAGGTTGTGTTCCGTTACACCACAGTCAATTCTATAAAACTCTAAGGTCATGAGGGACAGTGTCTTCTTTCTATAAGTCAATACTGCACCAGATTTCGAATACACAAAGTATTTTTCAAAGTATGTTGTAAGAGATACAAAAAAAAGTCACATCAGGAGCAGAAAAGGTTCAAAGTGGTACTATGCCAGGAAAGTGGACATTCTTTGACAATTGTAAAGTTAAACTCATAAGCAATATAATGGGCCTTTGCTTCAATGCACTCAAGGTTTTACCAATCGTGGCATTGTGGCTAACGTCACAATAGCAACGAGACAGATATAGCCATTTAACTGCAGAGGAGTTTGCTGAGTTTTCTGGCTCTTCTCTTCTTGTGTTACTGTTGGCATTCACATTGTCCCTTTATTGTCATTTGTTTCAGCAGTTTTGCGTTAGACGGGCATTGGACGGGTAATCAGTGAACTGGCTGCCTACTCTCCTTTTCAAGTATATCCAGATTTAGAGAAAGTGTTGAAATGAGTCTCACACACTGAAGTTGATACACATAAATGTGCCGTACATCTCTTGAAGTTGTGGATGTTTACCTTGGAAAAAAAAACAACACATAACTGAATGCACAATGCATTTGGATAATTAACCAATGGCAGAAGAATGTAAGCCACTTGTTCAGCAAGTGTTGTGACAGCGACGGGGAACGATATGAAAGCTTCTATAGGTATCGCCATGATTAATAAAACGACAGGCCAGCGCAGCTTGAAAATTAATAAGGCTGTCAACAGCTATAAACTCAATGCTAATGTGCATGCCGCCGCATAATTCTAAAACAACTGATTAACATGTTTGCTATCAGTCTTGGCTCAGAGAGCTGACACATTGCTCAAGTTTAACAGTAAACTGGGGGTGTTTTTGTGCTGCTGGCTCAGGGACTGCCCTTGTTGAAGAATGGTCAAATATGCCATTATGTGCAGTTCGGGACCTGTGATTTCATGGTAATCAAAGGAGGTGTAACACTGCTCTTAATTTACACCTTGCTCCTCATTATGTAGATAGTCAACAAATTGATAGACTTTTCTGTCAGGTTCCTGTTTTTCCTCCTTTGTCTCCCCTTGAGGTGAATCCACATTGCTTCGTGTTTATCCAAGGAAACAAGGCAAAAGTGAGATATGAGGGAACAAGTGAAATGGGTTACGCCATGCAGGTCGGCCATTGTCTGCTACAAACTATTTATTTTATCCCCTGACACAGATATCATCCTACAGGAAAGTTTGCCACAGCAATTGTTCCAGAAAGTGCAACGTTCTGTACCCGCAGGGTATATGAGAGGGTGGCCAAAATGATCCCATTTTCTTGCACAACTAGTGAACAGCAGTAACAGCTCCCTTTGGGAGCCAGGGGTGTAAGGGAGGTAAAAAAAAAAGAAGAGGCTTATCAGGCATGAGGACCCCAAACCAGCTCTAAGTCACATTCAGTTGCTTTAATGATGTACAATCAGACAGAGAGAGAGGGCAATGCAGGAAGTACTGTAACTAGAATAACAGAATTATCTCCTGACTTGTTTCATGGGGGTGGGGGTGGGGTTCTTGGGGCATTCATGGTCGCCGTGTTGGAGCTCTGTCTGGGTCCAGTTGTAAGATAATAGTGTTAATTTCGATAAGAATAGAGGGGAAGAATTGTGAGAGTAGGAGGCCATTAATGTAATCTTGCGTGGGATTAATTCAAGAGTGCAGCGGGAGTGGTATGAGGGCCAGTGTGGCGTTGATTCACAAAGCGTCCCCCTCCTAATCAGTGGTTTAAAATGTTGAGTGTAATTAAAGACACTCTGCCTGAGACACCAAGCCCGACTATTTGCTTATTACTCAATCAGAAATAGTTTTCATGATCTGCTTGTTTTGAAGTTGTTGCCTTATGTGAAGTACTTTGTAACGTGGATTTAGAAGAGCGTTGTATAAATAAAGATTGATATCATTGTTATTATCAAGGGGGTTACATTAGCGAGAGAGCATCCTCAACTTGACAGGGGACAAACATGAGTAGGCGCTTGTTGCTAAGCCACATATAATATCAACCGCATTACACATCATACCCCGAGCTTACCTCCTGTGCTTACTTACATAATCACTTGAACATCTTGTTTTGATTCTGATCATTATCAATCTTCCGAGCTAAGCTAAAATAAAGAAACTAAAATTAGAATAAAAGGATAATAATAAAGACACATCCTGAAGCCAATTATCCAGTGTTACCTCTCACTCTATATGCTACTCACCTCCATTTTTTTCTCCTTTTTTTGCAGAGTTGCAGTTCTCATGGATCGTCTGTGAAGGGCGGCAGTGTGGCACCAGGCGCATCGTTGGTAACCCCACCTATCCTCAGCAGAGCGTTGTCCAAAGGGAAACGCTTCAGGTGAAAATGTGACATCCTCTTATTTTCAGCCCCGTTCCACACGGTATCTTTCACTCAGCCGATACCCAGATATAAAAGGCAGCCAAGTGAGAAATTTAATCATCCTGCAATACGGTAGAAAATATAGACCTCCAAATAATAAACAGATCATTTGTAATATTCTTAGAAAGATTTATGGTGATTATAAGAGGGAGCAGATATGTTAATATACAGTATATCTGGGATACATTGCCAGCACAATAAGCTTTGCCTGTGTGCATATCCTTTATCAGATTCAGGTGTTTTATAGGAGAATTGTTGGTTTAGCTGCTTTCATTAAATGAAAAGCAGAGTCTCATTGGTAAAGTAGATGACTTTATTTACATGGCATGTCCAGGACATTGTGCAAAGTGATTAAATATGTACTCAGGCAGATTCTGGAACGACTGTGTGCACACTGATACGGGGAAGAGCATATGGGGTAGAGGAGACTTCTTCTGAGGAGCAGATTTTAATGTCTAGAGTTAAAACACCGATTTCCATCACCCTCCTTTCTTGCCATCCTTCAAATGACATAAGATTCATCAAAATTAACAGCATTTCTACTACAAGGGATGTCAGATGCTGCCGTGCTTTGTGATCACAGCAGTCAAGTATCAAATGCTGCCCTTTCAAACCCTCAGAAGAACACAGGGATGTGGGTATCAAGCGGATGACAGGGGCTCTATATTTGACAATTAATGACAGTCAGCCACACGATGTGCAAGAACTAATTACACAAAAGTTTGTTTCCCTTAGCACCTGACTAAGTGCTGGTAAATGTTGACACCTCACTTCATGTTGAAGCAACTCTGGATAAGAGAACTGTAACTGTAAGAGAACACACTGTGCAGACTCTCCTCCCAGTGACAGCACATGGTACAGAATGTTCAGTGATTAGAGGCAGCTATGTTTTGGGAGATACTGTGTATACATGCAGAAGGAGCTTTTAGATATTTGGTTGACTATGATGACAACATCTGTGAAAACCCCACTGAGGCAACAGTTGTGTTTTAATGGACCAGCGCTGTGTCACAGAGGTTGGCATGTGCTGGCTTGCAGGGATGGCAGCACAAGTGCCTCATGGAGGACAGCTGACAGTCAATCATGTATTCAGTTTGTTCTCAGAGTCTCAGAGAACAGGAGGAGGCAGGGGGGACGAGACTGTGATGAATGACGTTGAGAAGCTTTCAGCTATTGACCTGAGAAACTAGACCACATTGTAAGCTATCAAGAGAAATGCCCCATAAAAGCCAAGTCCATGTCAATATGGCCCATCAATATTGCTGCAAAAGGTTACCTGTGCATCATTGACTTTATCACTGGGCATGAGCATGTGCAGATTGATTCACCTGCTTGAACGCAGACAACATCTGTTGAAGTGGAATTTTCGCTGGCAGTGTAGACGTCACATAAATCACTGAACATACTGTATATGGAGAAAAATGTAGCCTTTAACCAACAGGAGTTGGTTACAGTTGGAGTCTACAGTCACACGAGCAACACTGGGCGCGTTCACACCGCAGGAACTAATCCCTGGTAGTTTAAGCGTAACAGGAACGCCCCCGTAATCAGCAGTTCTCGGGTGCTGTGTCCCCACAGTGGTACAAGAATCAGTCCATCCATCCAGAAACTTCAGCCTGGACTAAAGTGGCAGGCCAGTCGACAGACCAACATTGCCATCCATAGAGTCGAAGTCAACCCCTACACCGTGTTGCATAATACTGTACACTGCACACAAATCAGTCATTTAAAACCAATGACTTCCAATTTTGATACATTCTGAATGAACCATCCAGCTCAGCTGATTTTCTTTTCTGTTCTCCAACATACAGTATTTCTAAATGCTTTGCCAGCAAAACCGGATGGAAATAACACTTTCCAAGTCAATGTGTAATCATCAAACTGCCCGTGGTCAATCACTGTTTTCATTTGTGCTGTTGTGGAATTTGATCAATCACTGATACTCCTTTGTCACAACTGGATTATTCTGAGAAAGCTGTGGCACTGTCAATAAACTCAGTGAGCATATTTTTTTTTCACATGCTGAGATGGAAACATACTCTGTATCCACATCAGAAGTGTTATGTGGATGTATTTTGTTTGGCTCTGTGGAGAAGGGTGTTTACTGATCATGTGACGGTATGGCACCCCCTCAGTCTCCCAGTCTTTCCTGTCTCCCTCTCGGTAATGTACAGTAAAAGTATGAAAAGACAGGGCCTGTTTCAGATATGTGCTTGATTGCTCTCCTAGCCAGGCTTTTACCCATGTAACATCAGCAGGCTGTACATTTTAATTTTGGCAAACTGTAGAGATAAGCAGCTGCCTCTCAGTTTTAGACCTTTAACATTTAACATTCATTAGCTACAATGGCCTGGTGATTTTGACCAGAGAAACACATTTTGAATGTTCCAGCCTTCAGTTAATCCTAATTAAAAAGAAATCAGCATGCTAATAGGCAACAAAACTGACATAATTCAGCTTTATTCATATCAACTACAACATCAGTCGATACAAAAGCGAATGCTGGCAAAGATTAGAGTCAACATTAGCCATGCCTATTGTTCCACTGCCATGGACATTTCAAAATTATTATATTTTTTGCACAGTGTTCCATGCAGCTGTCAATTAATAAGTGAATGTCTACTGGACTATTTATTTTATTGCATGAATTTAAATGAATAAGGGAGATCAGTTTCAGGACAAGCTAAGTTTGGATATCTTGATTACTATTTAAACAGCAAACAGTCCACCACTTTACTCAGACAGAGCCAAGAGCCAAAATCAAGCTGGGAGAAGGTTTTGTCATTGATTTGTGTTTAGTGCTTCAATACAAACACATTTTTCACCCAGCAGTATATGTCAAGAAGTTGTTTTTGTGGTTCACTTTAACCAACACAAGCAAAGTGACCTATTGCTCGCAGAAGAAACTGAAACACGGGAGCCCCCCCCAAAAAAATAAATATATATTCAAATGACCTGGAAATAATTTATGTCTGTATTTCATGCGTGCTGTGGGAGTCATTTGTTCTTTCTATGATATACTCACACAGCAGCTTGCAATATAGTGGAGTATAACTTTGATTCACATTTGATGTCATTGCTTTATTACTGCAGACGTGCAGGGATCTGCTTTGAAATCGACCACCTAGTGCCCGCGCAACAATTTAAAGGAGGGAGGGGCAGCACTGCTCTCAAAGACTGCCGCTTCGATCATTAACTGCAGCAAGATGCCAATATACAGTGTTGAATTTGATGTCAGTATATGAAATATTCCCTTGTATAGTATATTCCAATATAGAGTCAAGCACAAATAAACATTTTAGCATTGAGTGTTTTACATATGTTCCAGAAATAGCTGTGCAAGCTTTGTGGCTCTGTGGGTGGCAGTGGCAGTCGGTTAGTCCACCTCTCTGGCCCTCATGTTGACAGCTATTGGATGGATTGCTGTTGCATATATGCAAGGTCCCTCGAGGATAAATCCTAATGCAGCAGGTCACTAAGTTTTCACTTATTCTGGGAAATATTTATCAACATCTACGAGAAATACTTCTCAACAAATATTTAAAAAAACGTGACTCTCTTGATTCCCTGACTTTTAATCCAGTATTTCATTGGGACAGAATAAGATGTGCCTAAGTACAATCTCACAGAGCTGCTGTTTGGACACAGTCTTATTCTCTAACAATTGCTCCTCTTATGTCTTTGATTGAGCCAGGACGAATGATTTGATGTTTATGTAAATTGCATTGCTCACTGGTAAATTACTGTTCTTACAGTCGTGTGTCAGATACCCCAGTCTGATGCTTAGACTTCAGTAACAAGTTAATTTATGCAAAGTCTCAATTGAACGTGGAATATGATGGGTGTTTTTTCCCCCACTCAAACATCAGACAGAAAGGTCAGACCGTTTTACATCAATGAACACAGAAGATGAGATCAGATTTGATACAATCAACGAATTAGAGAGTGCCGTTTCGATTAATGCAGCTTTTGTGAAATAGTGTGTTAAATCAGTGATATTTATCCTCTTGATTTGGTTCCCCTCTTGTTGCAGGAGTAGTTCCCTTTCACTTAGCCCTGCCCAACAACGGAAGGAGACTACCTATTTCAGGACACCACCCATTTCCAGAGGGAAACACAAAATATCGACAAATCTCATGGATGGGTCCCGAGTGGTTGGACATGCTTACAAACACTTGCAAGAGGATGAGTCTGCAGACATGGAGTCGATGAGAAGGTGAGACCTGCTCTGTCTTCTTGTTGAGTTTTGGCGCATTTTGTGTGATTCCTCAAGGAGGAAATTCTCTTCGTCTCCCTCCATGCTGAGGTCAAACAGCCGGTTCAGCGATGCAGACCCCTGCACTAACTGAGGTTAAGTTGGAGTGGCAGAGGGATAATTTTGGGAGAAATGAGTTTTTGACTGAAATGCTCTCAGTTCAAACCCGTGAACCAGCTTATGAAATCTGATCCCAGGAAATAAATGAGATCTGCTGTGCCCTCCTTCAACTGGGACTGTCACAATTAATTTGGAGAACGCACTTGATCCCCACCGCTCAACAGTATCACGGTACTGGAGAAGTCCAAGATATGAGCCTGTGTGTAATCCTCCCTGCACTTGCCACTGGGCCACTGCTGTGAATGAAAATCATTTTATCTGCATGGTTTTATCACAGTTTAAAAAAAGTGTGCCAAAAGCTAGCAGATTTCCAGAATGGTGTGATTTTTTTTCTAGCTTAATTGAAAGCTTTGTGGTTCAAACGTCCAAAGAAATTATTAAATTTTTTTTCTTCCATTTACAAGCTGAATATGGAGACACGCTGGGTGACTGCAGCCTTCTAGAACAAGACTACAAATTGCAAAAGGATTAATTTCATTTTGAATTCTCCTCGTGCTCATCCTGATGTCAAGTAAGGACAGCAAGATGCCCTATTTTCATGGCTATCATGAGTGAAGCGCAGCTACTGGCGCTGTTTCAGAAGGCTTTAAAGGCAGGAGAGACTTTTGGCAGAGCCACATCTCACCACTTGGCTATCTGGGGGCTTAAAATAACTTACATTTTAAAAGAACAGTCTGACGATCTTTACTGGCACGGGCTCAGAAAAGGTAGCCTGATAAGAAACCCTCCCTGATGCATTTTCCATTCGAGAGGAGATGTTTTATTTTGTGTATGTCTTTTCAAAAAGGGAAAAGATTATCCACGTAGATTTTGTATTATTTGGCATTTGTCAAAGATTTGTAGATCATAAATAAGCTTCCAAAGATGGAAAATATTTTTCTTACTTCATTGAGCTGCTTGTTTTCCCTCTGTGGAATTATGCACAACGCCAAGCAGCTCCCACTGACATTTCCTCTTCAACAGGTAACACTGAAGACATCGAATTATATTAGGTTTTATTTACAAATGCAGAAGAGAGAGCCTGAGTAAGAGAGTCCTGTTTAGCATATGACTCAGAAACAGCCTCATTTGCTGTCGGCGTGTGCAGCGTGAGTGATGGCACTGTTATCAGAAACGTCTGTCATTAAAGCGGTCGCATCCCTCGTACATTCCACACACGTAAAAGTGCCGAGCAATGTTCCTATTAGCGCGCCAAACCTGACGGAGCGCTACAGTGACTTGCAAGATACACTGCGTGCTGCCAAACTCTTTATGTGACCTATTTCCATAATTTACTCTTTTTTTTTCTTTTCTTTTTTTAAACAAAGCTCCATGTAGCTCAGCAGTTCTCTCAAATGGTTGCATAGAGAGAGATCCTCCAGGATCATAACGGTTTCCTTCATCAGACATACACACACACAAGCACAAAATAACCAGCAAACTCATAAAGACAGTAATGAGGAATCTTTTTTTTTTAATCACAAAAGGCAAAATCTGTGAGCTACAGGCAATTAAATCAAACACAGCTTTTTCAAGTGTTTAGGAGAGGAGCTGAAATGAGACAGCTTCTCGTCTTCTTGGGGAGAAGATTGCATTTGTACAGTTAAAGTGTTTAGATCTTATTAGCTATTGATGATTCCGTCGCAGATCCATCAGTGGAATATGGCTTTCATTGGCCTTCAGGAGGCTGAAATGACCTATTTCTCGACTTACCAGCCGTGCAACACCAAACTACCAAGCTTACAGCCCTCCTCCTCCTCCTCCTCTTCTTCCTCTGGCCCCCACCTCTCCCTTGTTGCCATGGATACACCCTCTCGTCTCTGGAAATGAGAAATGGGAGGTGGAAAGGAGGGTGAGAGAACGCGAGACGGAAAGTGAGGAAAGAAGGAAGATTGTGCTGAGATGATGAGAGCGCAGCAACGGAAAGATGGAGGAGCAGAGTGTCGTCTGGTAGAAAGTGTAAAAAAGAAAAAAGAGTCGAGGACAGCAAACAAACACGAGAATACTCTTCCATGTTCTCCATTTTGCAACAACAAATCCGAACTGAGTGTTGTCAGTTTAATTATCCACTGTCAAAACATATATTTACCCATCGCAGATAAGGACAGAATTGAAGGCAAATTTGCTATGGGAGTTATTTTTAGATATGTTTTGTTGTGGCGGATTTACCTCCAGCTTGCATTCGCCCTTCTATTATCGAGGGAGGAGTGGGAAAATAATTCAATTATTTAAACTTGGTTATGCTACAAACAGTCTCTGAAAGCCGACAATAACGCTGACTGTCTCCTGAGGCTGCGACGGTTGTGATTGTAAATGTGAATTGAGTCCTCGGAAACAATATCAACTCGTGCACATCCAACATATATACCGACTTATATCTGCTTGACTCTGAATGAGTCTCCTGCTCTGCTGTATTGTTTTTTATACTGAACACAAATGCGTTCAAAGCACGATTGCATGGATGCATTATCATGCGAACGCACGAGCCGAGATTCTCACTCCCACAAACATGCCCACATTCACCCCCAAATGTCACATCATAAGCCTGTCAGATGAGGCTTGTTATGTGAGACAGTGTAACGACTCTCACTCCAAACATTAAAATTACAACACATGTAAAGCAGTCCGAGGAGGCGATGTATAATTTTGCCACAAGCTCACCCAGGCAAGGGTCAGGAATCCAGCAGCTGTGTTGCTAAAGCCTTAAATCTCTGATAAGGCAGTCACGAGAGTAGGGATTTTTCTGTTAAACATTCATGCTGAAACAATACAGGCTGAGGATTACAAATAATTACACAAAGATTATGAAAGAACAATACCTAAATAAGAATAATTTTGTTGGCGCAAGATGATTTTTTTTCATCTGTACAGTTGAAATGAAATGGTGAAGGGCACAAGAGGAATGGCAGATCCGTCTCCATGTTCTATATTACTCGCTCTCTTTTATTTCTCTTAGGATACAAGTGTCTCGGACAAAAAAGGTCACACTAAATCACTTGGCCTCCAATTCTCACTCTGCCATTTCTATTCTTTCTTCTGCCTAAAGGTGTGATTCTGCCAGCGGAAGGGTCGGTGCCCTCCTCAGTAGGACCTCACGCTCTCACTTCGCAGCCAGAAAGGGATGGACCGAGGTGCCCTGCACCCGCCTGGATAAGGGATCAGCCTTCCTGCCGCCTTCCCTGCGCACCCGCTCTGTGCCCATCATCCCCTCTCTCCAAGCAAGTGACCTCGAAGCAGCGCGTGCGGACATGAATGAGCAGAACCAAAGGGGTCTCCTCAAGTGGCACCCCATGGTGCCTGGAAAGACAGCGGTGCCCGTTACCAATCCTCCACCTCCCCACTGCGAGACTGTGGGGCTGGCGCATGGTGTCATGCCCGGCAGTGTTAGCCCTCCTGCCACCGCCCCTGCTCCAGTGGGCTCGGAGCAGAATCCCAGCTCCACACAAACATCCTGCTCTATTGAAATTACAGTGGAACCCGCACAGGAATTAAAACAGAGAAGTCTGTCTAGCTCCGTTAAAACGTCTGAGTCTCACAGTGAGGTCCAACGCAGTGGCACAAACACTCTTGAGACCGGGGCCGTGCGGGAGTCAGACCGGAAAAGTGTCCAATACTCAGCCAGACTTCTGCACACAGGCAGTGGGACCAGAGGTCTGAAGGCAGTAGGCCAAAGAGAAGCCCAGGGACAGTGCCAAGGTCAGACATCCCTCGTGTACGGAGGCGCAAACTGCTCCTTGGCCACCAGAGAACCCAGCTGCAAAGGAACTGGAAAGGCTTCCTCTAAACCCGCTGCAAGCTGATTGGATTAACTCTGCAAAGCTTCAAAGACACTGTTTCCAATAACTGCATACCTTTGCTGGTGGCACAGGACGATTAGCAGGTGGGACCATCTGCGTGGCCACACGGACCAATAACAGATGGCCCCTGATTTTGAGGGAACATGAACAGATTGAACTGCAGAGGGACAAAACACCGACACAACAAAAGACATAAAATTATAAAGGAAAAGAGACAAACAAACACACATTGTGAATAAATGTGACTCTATAAGGAAAACAAAACCGTGACTTGAGTGGGAGCTTGACTTAAACAGTGTATTGAAAAAAAAATGCCACTATTTAAAAGGAGCTTCTACTTAGAAACCAAAATAGTGTGTCATCTCTATGTTGTTTCTCTAATGTAAAGAAATGAAATTATATATGTCATATAATATATGTCATATAGACGTATATATATTTGACATACAATTGTGACAAAATAAAGACTAAGATAACAGTGTTAATAAAAGGCTTTGTTCATCTCAATCCATTCTCATTACATGATCTATAATCTATCTATAGATCTAAGTCTGCTGTTGTTGCCTATAATATACTTTATAAAATAAACAATGTACATACCATAGATGGCTAAATTACATCTAATACAAAATACACCAATAATGAGACAGATTTCATCAGAGGTACCAGCTTTATCTCCATGACAACAGACACCCAACCCCAACCTTTAAAACACCCACACTAATTAAGAATAGCTCATTTTTCACATCAGATGTTCACCAGATGTCATCTTCAGGTGTGTGTGTGTGTGTGTGTGTGTGTGTTGGCAGGAGATCCATTGGAATTCATGAAGGTAGAGAAGATGCAGCCAAATGGAGAAAGCAACAAAACAAAACAAGTTTAGGAAAAAATATAAGTATCTGATGGTGAGCAGAGGACATTTGTTAGAGGTTTGGTGATGGAGCTCGCATTGTGCATGTGTTAAAGGGGGGGGTGCTGTGGATGATTATAGCAAGTCTGAGATTTTCACAGAGGCTGCATTACTGTCCATATTCATTATTTGCCTTGATGCACTTTATCCAGTACGCATAGGTTGCAAACACAAAGAAGCCACTTTGCTGTTTGAATCACAGCAATGGCCATGAGGTTTGTGTGACTGTAAATGAAGCACAGCAGCACACAGGCTGAGTGCAATTCCTTATTTATGCCTCATTTACGTCAGATTCAGCACATCTGAGTTTCCACCTTTTCAGGTTTGAAACGACTCCGGCAAGGTAAGTTCTACAGGACTTACAAATGGGTATTATTGAGATTTCTTCATCACGGCTCTGCAAAATAAAAGTATCTTAAGACTATAAGAAGGTTTTTATGAAGATTAAAATGAACTTCAATGATCCCATAAGGGGGAAATTGAGCCAAGGCAGCTGCAAAGGAAAGATAAAATTACCCTAAATAGAAAATATTTAGGATTCTGAATACATACAGCGACTGTTGGCTAGACAGAACTCACTGCACATTTCACTGAATTCTCAGATGTTTACGGATTTGCATACTGTATTTACCCTGCAGTGCAAGACCACAAAAGGGAAGGAGTGCCAAATTAAAGGAGAAACCTGAATAAATGAATGTGTTAGGGTTTGGCTCTGTCTTCTGTGTTTCCTCGTGGTTTGGGTGCTTTCTCCCGTCCCTTGTGTGTGCGTGTGGTGGGGGTTTGTGTGTCACTGGGTGTGGCTTCCTGTTTCCCCCTCCCACCAATTCACCTTACCACCTGTTACTCATCATCATCACCATCAGTTGCAGTTTTACAGACTGGTTCTCCCCTCCAGAATCCAGTTTGCTCAGTCTGACGTTCAGCTCCACTTAAAATTTCTGTTCCTGTCACGGCCAGTCTTCATCTATCTCACCTGACTGTTCTCCACATGTTCTGTCTGCTCCTGCTAAGTCTGGATATTGTCAGTCTTGCCAGTTTGTTCTGCTTCTACCATGCCTGGTTGTTTCCTGTCCCACCAAACCTGCAAAACAACTTGCCTTTCCACCTCGGTTCCTACTGCGACCAGTTCTTCACCTTTGCTTCATCTGTCTCCGACCAGTCCTCAGATCTCCCACTCAGGTAAGCCAGCACTCAGTTTCCACCTACAGACCTCAAAGCCATTGAGCCCATTCTCCCCTGCCTGATTACTTATATTACAAGTGGACATTTTGGACATCACAAGTACAAATAGTGGACATTATGAACTTTACTAGTGGAACTAGTAAGTCAAAAAACAACAACTAATGCAAGTAGTGGACATTTTGGCATGCACTAAATGGTACAATTAGATATTGTGGACCTCCCTTGCTCAACTAGTGCTTTAAGTAGAAATTCTTTAGACCATCGTGAGACAGGTTAGTTTTACCCTACTGATGAGGTGTTGTTGCTGTAGTAAAAACATAACTAGTGTGGAAAGTTTTAGACCACTAGTTGAGGCCATTTAAGTAAGGTGAACTAGTAAGGTGTTTGGACCTTACTAGTTCTGCTTTTGTTCAAACTAGTACTACTTTTGCTGTATGATAGCATAGCAGGTTAGTATGACCAGATGTTCAATTAGTCAAGCCAAAGTTTGAACTAGGCAATGAAATTTCCAGCTGATATCAAGGATATGGAATAAATGCTCAAATGGTTTTCCATACCAATCGGTCCCTGTCGGAGGAATCTCCTCCCAGTGTGGCACTAATGAGAGGTCATGTGGATTTTGGAAAGGAAAGGATCAGTTTTTGATCAGAGCTTGCACCGCACATTGGAAACACTGTTTGAAGCAGACGTTGAAAGAATTTGGATTCACCTGCTTACCCAGGGAACCCATGATCCCAGCTACATGACTTGATGAACTGACGAAGTTACTGTTTTCAACACAGAAAATCAGAGCAGCAGCCAATGTTCAGTCATCTGAGGAAGTATTATTTTGACAACGCATTGTTTCTCATCTTTTTGGGCTTTTTAAGGATTATTTTGGGCATTTCACAAAAGATCTTTTCCAGTCATCAAAGGAATTACGCACTTGCCAGTGATCATCTTATACTACATTTTTGCAAAGGCACCAAGTCAAAGTTGTTGGGTCTATTTAAACATGAGAAGATGCTGACTTTGTGAAGCGAGCTTTAATGCGCACAAGCAGGAACAACAGTGAGGAAGATTAAAAAGTAAGTGTGGATCATTACCTGAAATGAGCCAGGTTTGTTGGAGGTGGGCCTTGTGGCCCTTCAATTAATTCTCACTGGTGTTGACTCCTATTTTATGTTTCTGAGGAATGTCACACACACACACACAGATGCACACTGGCCTCCCTTGATCAGAATACTAATGTGCCAGAGGTGCAAGGGGACGGTGAGGTTCCCCCACCAGATGGCATGGAAATTATGAGGACAGCAGGCTGGCATGTGTAATGCAGCACTACTGGTGTGGACGTCTGCCGACATCTCTCACCAGCTCCCCTCTTTGTGGGATAACGGGTGATATTCAGCACGTCCAGTGACAAGTCCCTTACCTCAAATTAAAAATGAAATATGTATAGTTTTCAGTAAGAAATATTTGCACAAACCAACAACCTCACTAAAAATAATAAAACACTAGGCTATTCTGTCTCTGCACAATGCTTTGTTGTAGTCTTTTTGTAACACAGATGAATGTGTGATGTGTTAGAAAGTAATAAAGTTTATTTTGCTTTTGTGCCATCTGCCTTGTCTGCCATATGCCTCATCTTTAACAAGCAATGCTCAGAAATATTAATTTGCACAAACTCTACCACCTGTACTGGCCAGTGTGGGAGGAGATATATCATTCTGTGGTGATATAATGTTCTGAATATTTGTACATTACTCTTATGAAGCTATCTAATATCCAGTCTATTTAAAATAACTGCATAAGAGCCACGCTAATGGTATGTCTCTAGGGATGTCAGTTGGCAAACAACATCTCCTGAAATTTGCAAAGATATTCACAGTCCTGAGAAAATGAAACTTGCTGACTGGGATGATTCCTTGACCATTATTCTATCAACAAATCCTTTTGACTGCTGTACAAGTTGTTGAAGGAGTACTACTAGGAGTAGTAATACTCCAGTATCATAACAACAATAGTCCAAAATAGGCAGCAGAAATTAGACCACCTTCTTTGAGTTTGAGTAACTGAGAAAACCTGACATTTATCGAGAATGTTTCTTGCAGCTAATTTATTTTCCTTATTAAGTTGTTTTTCTGTGGATATCTCTTCATGACATCCTATTGTACTTATAGTCACTTACCTATGCAAATAAGACAATGAGTATTTCCATTAGGAACAGTTGCAATACAGCATATCATCTCACATCCTGTTGTATTTAGATTTAGAGGGTTTGGTGGAACAATGTACAGCAGTTAACATGTAGTTAGTTTATCAATGGAGCAGTGTTATTGCAATGCAAAAGTACTTAACAATCGTCCATCTGCTCCCTTTTGCTGCAATGTTGCCCAGACATTGTGGGCTCAGTACAGTCAATAAACAAATGTTTAGTAGCAACAAAGAATGTGAATTGCTCACAGGGCTGGCATCCTTGGTGACAGAGTCTCTAGTGTGGCATGTGGGGAAAAAAAGAAAAATACAACATACTGTATCTGATCATTTAGTCATGTTCTTCAGAACAAACTCCCAGAACCAACCAAGCTGTTTCCACTTTGTACTAAGCATTTAATACCTGGTAGAACAATATTATTTAGCCATTTAGGCATAAATGCATTTTTTACACTGGAAGTGTTTGAGTATTTAGGTTTCATTCTTGCAATGTTGGCAACAATGAGGCAAACTTGTCATGAACCAGCAGGCCTGTTTCTTATGCAGGGTCTGAAAACCAATGCGCAAAATAGCTCTGTGCATGTGTTATCCCATTGATATAATCAGTGTGCTACAGTTAAGATGTTTGACGTTTGGTTAATTTAACATTATTTCACTGATTTCTACCACTATTTAGAAATGAAATACATAAGGTAGGAAGTATTTAAAGTAGAGTACTTTATACATACTTTTTTCTATGTAAGGTCTTAAGCACCAAGGTGGCAGCAGGAGCAGAAGTTATAATTACTTATGGCCAGAATAAAGCATAAACATTTACATTCTCACAAATAATAGTTTATAGTATTTTAGACTACATGTGCTTGCCGTGAGTAAGTACACTCAATGAAACAACCACTAGCCAATCTTCTGTACAGTAAAGCAAAAAATTGTCTTCTCAAATCCCTCAGGACTACCAGAAAAATCTTCTTTTCTCACAAAACAATCCTCTAAACTCTGCTAAACTGCTGACACGTAGAAATGGCAGGCGTGCTGCTGCTGCTGCATGTTTTTATAAGACTTTCCCACAACACAGCATATAAACCTTAAGGGCTGTTATGATTGCAGGGGCATCCACAGGCCAAGACCCTCTGATCCTCTGGGACTCCCAAGTCAGCTTGCAAGACAGATTGTGGTCCTGACCTCAGACTCTGTTTTGGTCTCTGTTATAAACAGGAGGCTCCCTATGCACAGGCTGTCAAGATGCACACTTAAGTTAAAGATGATTGTGGGATAAACTGGGGTGAAGACGTGACTCTTCTTCAAAAAATCTCTGTTTTATTAGCAATTATAAAAAGCCAAGAGCACTTTAATTTGAACAATACATTTTGGGACAATTCAATATATTAAAACAGTCTAATTAAAATCTATCGCGATGTTATCAAAAGGATCTCCTCACAGCTGTTTCAAATTAGGACCTTGACAATACCTGAAGTATTCATCAATTCTAGCATCTTAAAATCTCCATTACAGTTCAATGCTAAAATAACTGCTCATCACAATATAAAAATACCCTGTGCCCATAGCATCATGTGTTAAGATATTTAGAATATTCCTGAAAAGATTTTTTTTATTAAATATTCAAAACAAAAGAAAAGTTATCTAAATGCAAACCCAGAAAGAGGGAAACAATCAAAGTTTTAAAACAAACATTTTAGTTCATTTTTCACAGTGTAGCTGATGAAAATGTCTCTGATTAAGAGTGTGTCACAGCTGGGCTCTCGGACTGCTTTAGCTCAGCCTCACCTGCCCTGCATTGTGCTGATCACCTGCCAGCTGCTCCTAATTGCTCCAGTCTATTTAAGGCTGACTCTCCCAACACTCTCGTCAGCTTGTCAAGCCTGTGAGTTGCTCTAACTTGGGGGCTTTTAAACAAGACTTTCCTGCCCTGTTTTCTGGGTTTTTTTCATAGCCACCACCCTGACCTGCCACCTAACCTCTATCAAGTGCCTGCTCTTGCCACTATACTTACACCCAGTTTTCTCCATTTCCCAGTCAAGGTCATGTGTTTCTCTCAGTTCTCTTCTGCAGTAAAACAGCACATCTAGTCTCGTCAGTCTACCCCTCCACCCCCTGCTGCCTGCCACTCTTAAACTTTTAAGCTTCCTTTGTACCTCTGTCTCAGATTTTGGCAGCTTGTAGTGTTAGTACCAAAAGACTGTGATAGATAGCAAGTCCTCCCTCTTCTGATCTGACCTGAGGGCCTTGAGCCATCAAGCACTGGCATGGATGTTTTATGCACACAAAATGAGCATGACTTGACACAAAATGACTACAAAGGGTCAGATAATGGGTAAAAATAGATGCAAAATTGCTACAAAGATGCAGAGCAACTAAAAGGAACACAAAAGGACTAAAAAGAAATGCAAAACAACAAAAAGATAAAGCATGTGCGACCAGACAAAAAATGATTACAGAGGGAGACTTTAAAGCGAAACAAAATCAGTAAAATTAGATGCCAAATGACTACAAAGACATACAAAAGAAGCTGAAAAATTATTTCTGTCTCTTTCAATCTGGGTGTCCTGCTCTTATGTTGGAGTGGTGGGGCAATTTTTACATGTCTGTGCCCAGAGGCCCATTGTTTTATAATCTGTCCTTAGAGCAACAGATAGACTGCAACAGTTTTAACCAGGATTGTCTTACTTTTACTACAAAACTGAATGCTAAAAAATATACAATATACTATAATCCAAAAAAAAAATCAACACATTTTAATCCATTAAATAACCTATTTCTACATCTACAAAGCTCCATTAATCACAACCACATGTAATCATGTCTTCTCATTTTCAAACCTTTTCATAATTTTCTTCTTCTTGTTTTGGCTGCAAATGGTAGATCTGCACCAAGCTCAGTAGTAATGGCCTGATTTTCGAGCACTTTTAGAAAAATATGTTCTCGGCTGAAAATGGGTTTTATGTGGCTGGGTGGTCGATTACACTTACGATGCTTGTGATGTAGGTCAAAAAAGGTCGAGAGAGAGAGATCGTCTCATTCCTACCACATGTAAAAATTGTGTGCAAGAGCATGTCCCTGCCACCTTTTGGGTTTGATGGAGTGACCTGCATTGAACTGCACCAAGCCCAAGAAAGCTGAGAAGGTCATCCGGGGGGGAAGCTTTGACCACTTTTCAAGTGCGTTGATGAGTTTGGCGAGTACATGCCAACATTACAAGTCCTCTCTAGGTATTTGTGAAAGAATTCCATCTCACTCAATCCCCCTAAGAAGGATCAATATGAGAGATGTTGCTCCTCTTAGAGGAGGTAATAGTGAAGATGAATGACAGGATCACTTCCACTGGAAGAAATAATCACAAAGTACAATAGAAGAATACAGAAACCAAGAGAAGTGCTTAAGTGATCCATCATATCGATGAATGTAAAAGCTTGCTACTTTCCCTGGACTCCAGACCTCACTATAGTTAATATACTGTATATGTATAAAGTCAAAGCTTCTCACAATTTTCTACATGATATACAGTCATGTTACATGTGTGATAGAAGAAATTGCTGTTTTGTCAGCATAGGAAATTACTGCGTCACTCATTTTTTACAAAACTGGGTCGCCTGGATCATCCAGTCCTTAAATAACCACAAAGCACATGGTTAGCATAGACATGCAAATGGAGTGTGACCCCATAAAAGGAAGAAGAGAAATCAGGATGTCCCTGTGCCGGCTGGATATGCCGGTGTCATAAATAAGGCAAGAGCCCAAACCTCGACCCTGTAGTGTGAACTACCTGAGCTGTTCACTTTTATTCGGCCTTACAAAGCCACTGCCACCGCAAATCAATCAGTCCAGGAAAAGGGAACAGGGGGATGCCACTGTGCATGAGGTGCGGGTAATCATATATAACCCAGATGGCACAATGGAATACAAGCTACAACACTGTCTTCCATGGAGTCCCCTCATTTTACTGCGGGCTGAGTCACACAAGTCAAATATGACATGCATAACCTTTATAACCCCCCAGCCAAACAACTAGAACCATTATCCAGCTGAACTTTTACATTTAAATTATAGTAATACTAATTTCCAAGGACACTCCCCCAAAAAACCTGCCTGTGTAAGTGTCTGTTACCTGCAGTGAAAAATTTTAGTCATGCTGAAAAACAAGTACAAAATCGAAATTGTTCCCTTTTGGCAGTGCTGAATATTTGGGGTTTTCTGTGTTTGCCCTCAATTTTAATATTTCGAGACTTACTTACATGTTTGCCTTTTACACAGTATACATATATCCATAGATAGTATATAGTATTTCTCTTTTCTGGGCAAAAAATATATTAAAAATATAACTCATAGATGAAATATCAGTAATTTGCAACAATCAAAAAGAGTTTCATTCAGGGTTATTTGGGCCTTCCCATTATTGGCTGGATTTTTCTTTGAAGCCAGTCAAAGAAGTCTGTTTCCACTTTTGTGACCTCTGCTGTGGTGTTAGTTTTGTCCACTGCTTCATGCTGCTCACCCAGGCTGATGGCCATTTCATCCTGCACTGCAGTGACAACAGAGGGTCCATCAAAGGGCATCTTAAGAGCTGGTGGAACTTGGACCAAGGCAGAATAGCTAATAAGAGACCATTAAAAATTTCCAAAAGTGCAGATTCACTGCTATGCTGGGCTTTAAACCCAGACTGGAACACCTGAAGATGCCACATATGTCTCAATCATATTTCATTTGTAGGATTACAACTTTCTTCAGAATCTTTGAAATGGTGTAAAGGGGCAATGACTCTCATGTCCTGACTGTGATCAGCGGCTGCACTTCTGAAAGTTAAATAATTTGCTGAAGCAAGGCCACTGTCCATAAGTATTTCTTTGTTTGGTTCAGCACTCTCAAAAATCTCTTTTAAAAAGGAGAGTGGGGACAACATTTGGGGGACAGGCTGAAGATTTCATATGATGAATTTCCTTTCATCAGAAGCGACAAAGGCTCAAACTTGTTAAAAACAGCAGCGCAAGTGACAGTGATGGATGGGTCCGAGGAAGTGGGTGAGATGTGTGCTCTGATGATCACAGTCTTATCAACAAAATGTGGAGGAATTTTTTCGCATGGTTTCTGAGGAAACATCAAGACAATTATTTAAAAGTGTGTCAGAAAAATATTTAGTCTTTTCAGCTTTGACAGTTTCCAGTTATCTGCACCAGCTACCCTTTAAAATGTCAAAAGACACCTGCAACTTGTCTTTTTTCAATCCGCGTTCAGCTCTTCATTCTTGGTCTGACAGCATGAGTCATGTCAGGCAACCATGGTTCAGATTAAAGTTTGGAACGTATGATTTTAAATGGAGTGACAGTATCTGGGATGATTTTGGCAGGTTGATTGAAATAGCGAGGTTAACTCCTGTGTATTAAAGCAAAGGGTGGACCCTGAGTGATTCTCAACAGCATTTTTTTAAAAGGGCTGCAGATACAACAAGGAGCTGGAGCATATGACAGGGGAGAGTTCTCAAATAAAACACATGAGCAGAGAAAACTGCATACTTCTGTATTGACAACAAGACATGAGGTGGAGATTGCATCCCTTGTCTCTGTTCAAACATGGCGGCACTGGACATGAATAGCCTCCTTGGCCTCCATGGCCTCCTCCTCCTCCTATCTCCATCCCTTGCTGACTCTCACCCAAAATCTGAATAATACATCCAAAGATTTCCCATTTTATGGACAAACCCCAAACTAACTCAGTCCAGCTTTGACACTGAACTCATACTGAGAAGTACAGATCACAAATCAGATTAGATGCAAAGCATCTCCTCCTCACATAGTCACTCACACACCAGCTCAGAACAGAAGTACTGTACCAAATGTAGATTATTCATATCATTTGGTAATTCAAAACTGGACTGTATTTTATTCCTGCTAAAGTGATGATGCAGTAGGAAATGCACCCTGGTGAGATCCACATTTTATGTTCTGGATAGCGTGGACTCACAAGAGGCATTCTGCTGTCTTTGAAGTCATCTGGCTACTGGTTCAGACTTTGAAATAAATCAATGAATAACACACAGGGAGAGAAAAACTTTTCAAGATATTCCCTGAGAATTAATTCCCGGTTAACAGGAGTAAAAATATGGCTTTAAACCCTGTTTAGTCAGTGTGGAACATGTGACATGAAAAACACAAGCAGTGAAGTTCGATCACTGGATATACTGTATCTTTGAGTAGTTCAATCCTGTGAAACTATAACTCTAAAGTTTAAGGGTTGAGTCCAAGGTTTAAATCTCCAAGGTATCTTGTCATGCTTGAAAAAAGCTTTACTGTACATTTGATTTGAACTAAGTATAAGGATTTGGGAGATGTCTTCCTGTCTATAAGTTAAAGTATATTTAAACTAAGACAATTTAAATATAAACAGAAGATACAGCCAAAGAGGAAAGGCAGGTTGAACAAAGATATGAGCCTAATGCTTTGAACAAATCTGTATTCAATTTGTACGTTTTTATTTATACACTAGTTTTCAGAAAATTAAATTTGCCCACCATGCGATCTCCGCGAATACATTGGTCTATCCCTGTTGAGGATGAGCTCAGTGTTTTCTGAATATCATAAATGAGTTTTATGACAGAATAAGTGACTGATCAAATGAGTGAAGTCTTCAGTTTTCAGGCACCAAATCCTCTTACTCAAGTATTCTTCCGAAAAACAGGCAGTATCCTGGCATTGCAATATCGATAGGGGCTGTTGACAAACATGAAAGCGAGCAGCGTGTATCTGTTTTCCAGAGGAAACTCAATTCGTGTCCTGCAGTGACACAGATGAGAAGGGCATCAAAGCATGTGAGGTATGCAAAATGATTGCCAATGCTACAGTATCTTCCACTTAGGTAGCATGGTTAACTCTGATTCATGGAGAAATCAGGTGGACGCAAAAGATAGCAAGTGAGTTGCAGAAGTCATGCAAAGCTGTGTCACCTGACAGCAGCTAGCTTGCCACACCCATTACGTCTCACTATACTGATGTGACAGGATAATTAAAAGGCCTTCACTCTTACATTTTGAAAAGGTTATCTGCTTTGCCCTTCTTCCTGCTGCTGTGGACCGCTGTGCAACATGAAAACGTATTTTGTATCCATCGGGACATTGCTTATCAGGCCACAAATAGACCTAACTTGATAGTATGTTGTGCGTAATAGCTGCAGGCTAATGGCCACATGATAGGCCGACACATAGAAAATTCCATGTGATGTCAGATTGACCTTGCTTTGTCCTCCACTGCATGGCTTGCATTTGGGATATCAGCAAGGCCACATGGTGGATGCCTTCAAAGGTAGAAGCTGGAGCCGATTTTATAGGCATCAGTGCTCTCCAAGTGCAGAAAAAGTCAATGAAGAAAATCCAGTTTGTGCTGGACAGTCTTCATGGTTCAAATTGAACTACTTTTTTCAAGCCATTAATTAAACTCAATAATCAAGTTAAATAACATTCAGTGCCTTTTTAAGTTTAAAGATATGTAAGTGACAACTTCGGAGCCTACATGCTAAATATAAACCCTTGTACAGATGAATGACAGCATTACTCAGATCAGTATTTAGCATCAGTACATCCACTGAAGGAAGTATGTAGTAAAAACACATACATTGGTGTGCCTCCAGAGCTTTAAATTGTATGTCTGTAGTGGGTGATATTTTCAGTATCTCTATCAGTATATCTTAGTATTGTATAGAGTTGTTCATCCTCAATAAATCTGTTCACGTGTGAAGTCTGACTCGTCTGGCTCAAATGTTGTTTTAGATGTAGTGATAATGCCATACATCATCATAGCAGTGGGTGGATGGTATGAAGATATACAGTAAGATCTAACAAGTGGTGTAAAGTGTGCCTACCCAAGCAATATACTGCACCTAAGCTATTTCTGTTTTACTTTATTTGCATTTGGGGAAATCTTTAAAACAAAGGCTGTTAAACTGCAGAAAAAAATTTCTACATATAAAATATCATCTCATTAAATGTGATGCGTTGCTTTTTAAACAATAGTCATAGTTTTTTCCATTTAGAAGACCTATGTTAAAATGCTGCTTATGCTTTGATTCATCAGTACTTTATACTCTACTATACTAAAGAAAGAAATGGATAGCTACATTTAAAGCGACTGTTCATTTTGGGAATACACTCGTTTGTGTGCTAGGCAAGAAAGACCGTCTCCTACATGAAGACAGTCACTGTAGTCAAGAAGTGAAGGTATGTAAGATGGGCTCTGGTTCTCCAAAAGAAAGATTTTTATTTTCAGCCTGAGGCAAGAAAAGCAACTACTAACAACAGAATTTGTTTGTTGAATTTCAACACAGAGTCAGACTCAAGAGAATTGACTTTATCACTTGAAGACTTTTCAAGTGACAGGGAAGCTTAGCAGCAGCAACAATGACATTTTTTCCCCTTTTGTCATTCCTGGTTCCCACACAGAGTTTGTTGTGTGGCTGACATAATTGCCATTTGTGTCATGGTTTGTAGTTGTGAACAAAACTATGACAATATCAAATGGAAAGTGCCACTGAAAATGATGGAAAATTGAACTGATACTCCAAAACACCACTAGAATGTGATATTCTGTACATATAGGACACGATTTTGTGGCTACACTGGCCTTACACCTATTAAGACTGTAGGCGTGCTTAAAGTGTGTGTTTGATTCATCCTAAATACAAAACTTTTTTTTTTTTTTTTTAATGAAAAGACTGACAACCATTTAGAGGTCAAGTTAACAGCATGGCCTATAGTGCAGCATCTCTATTTAGGAAGAAGTAGTCTCTTTTCTGTGTCAGGTGTTAAAATGCCCTTACGACATTAAGTGGCAGATCTCTGGACACTTAACATTCCTCCCCACCCCTTTTGGCAGATGCAGTTGTGCTTTTAATGACATTGTCTGCATCCTGTCAAGTCAGCTGGGGGCTGATCTGTGGAAAGTCACCTGTGGAAGGACGTTGGAAAGAAAATGTCTTGAAGGGCAGAACGGGAACTCTGCTGGGTTCTGACTCCAGTGTGAGTGGTGCACTCACCATGCCGGGGAATTGAGGCTGAAGCACACTGCTCTGCACTGCACAGACATTTAACCATTCAAAAATGGAGGGCTGTGGTTTTTCAATTTGTGTGTTTTCTCTGACATTAACTAAGTGTTCTTTTTAGCTCTGCTCATAGGAATCATTGCATTGCATGATTGAGTGGTTTATGAAGATGTCAAAGGGAAACATAAAATCTTTTTATCATCTTAGATTTTAAAGGGAAAATGTTCAGATAAGGTACTTAACTAAAAAGTTGGCAAAAAAGAAAAAGGGAGTGAGGCTTGGGGTTGAAGTGTGTGTGTGTGTGTGTGAACGACTGCATGCATAGATGCGAGTGCCTGCTTCACAATTCAGGTGCGCTGTGCTGGCTTAAATTCTGGTCAGCTTAATCTTCAATTCAAATGAATCTGCTCCCCTCAGGCACTTGTCTCACCTCTTTCTGTCATTTCTTTCATTTTTCACACAGAATTTTCTACAGGCTTGGAAAATGCCTGCCAAGGTAGAGCAGAAATCTGGGTGGGAGAGATGACAAGATGAGAGAGGAGCTGGCTGTGAGAATCTCCTGTATAAAAAAGCTGACATGTCTGGAGTTCGCTGCAGGTGAATGCATGGTTTCCCCACACACCAGTGACCACATGTGGGTACTAATGATTAAAGGCTGTACTGAGATGGTGCCTCTCGGCGGTAAAGCTGGTGAACTGTGTTCTTGTTAAGAAAATTGATAATGATGTGATGATTCAGTATTCATCAGTTTGAAGGCACTGCCCTGCTTCAGAGGATAATAGTCACTTCACACACACAACGTGCTTATTTATATTTAACCAAAACCATGAT
This sequence comes from Psettodes erumei, assembly GCA_016785225.1. Taxonomy (NCBI): domain Eukaryota; kingdom Metazoa; phylum Chordata; class Actinopteri; order Pleuronectiformes; family Psettodidae; genus Psettodes; species Psettodes erumei. The sequence goes on from JAFBJZ010000429.1 coordinate 709,507, forward strand.
CTTTACCTAACTTTAACTGACGGACTTTTGTTGCCTAAATGAATTCCCTCATAAATTTTGTGCTTTATTTATCCGGCCAGTGACGTCATTAATACCACAGTGTAATTGTGGAAAAAAGTGTAGTTTAGTAGTATAAGAACATAATTTCCAGGGATAGCATTGCCAGACAGGTGCTCCAAAATTAAGGCTGCTGTGCAGTCTGCAGTTAATGAGGTAGAGTTGTGCATCATCAGCATAACGGTGAAAAGTGATGTTTCAATGTAACCTACAGGGAATAGAAACACAGGGAATTAAAGCGAAACTTTACCAAGCCCCTGTATTTTTCGTGTGTTGATAACTACTTCGATTAAGATGTTATGCCTGAAATTTGTGAATAAGTTATTGTAAGTTACAATGTATTTTGAGCTTGTTCAATTAGATAACTTTCTAAAATGTCAGCGGAAAATCTTGTGTGTAAACCTACACTGTTTCTTTTGTTAAAGTATGAGAGTAGTATGAGATCAGTTCTGGACAGTCAGCCTAAAGTCAGGTTAGTAAGTGATAGATAGATAGATAGATTTAAAAAAGATCTTCCTCTCTTCACTCCTGGCTTGTTCTTGTTGTGTGGAAATGTAATGGACTGTGGAACAGGTACCACAGGGGATCCTATTACTGAGTTTGAAAACAGCCATCATTACAAACTATGTTCAGTATTTAAAAGGAGCAGTAAGATTCTTATTCAGTCCTTTGGTTCAGTAATTTTTCCCTGTTGTTTCCACACCAGCTTTAATGAGGCTTCCAATACGAGACAAGAAATATAAACATATTTGCCAGATGAAATCTAGTCCATCAATCTTGAAAATATCATTTCTTTTTTCCTTTTTTTTAGTGTCCAACAGAATTGCCCTCAGCAACTCAGTGGCGTTAATCTTTCTGATGATCTTTTCCATCTTGACAAGGTTCAGCATTGACAAATAGGAATTTAAAATTGATGCTGAAGGAATGGAAAAATCATGCAGTTGAAGAATAGGCCATCGGTGATGTGAGGTGGAAGTAGACCATGCCAGACGGACTGTTAATGATGAAAGAAACCTTACATCGCACAAGATAATACTGCTATTTTTACTGGATCAGCGATAGCAGTGGCACATTGTGTAGTTAGGCTCAATGGTACAGCATGTTCTGTAGGAGAATGTAAAACACTGCTGTTGTGCCAAGTGACAACTCCTTAACCAGCTTCTTCTTTCAGTGCTACACTTTTTCTGCAAAAATATGTCAGGCATTTCTCATACAGGGATGTGTGTTGTGAAGACTAAAATTAGACATTTAACCCACAGGAGACTTTTAAAGCTTCTTGAATTATTCTCCATATAGCTGGATTAGAGAATCCCAGGAAGAGGATTGCACAATTCAAATCAAAGCTGTAGAGAGCAAATGTACCAGAACTGTAGTGATTTAGCTACTGATTGGATATTACAATGTTTTGAGCTGTCTTGGTACCTCATCATGGCCAATCACGAATGTAATCAGTGAAGTCTCACCAATTGTTAGGTGCTGGTGGAAAAAAAGTTGATTTGGGCAAATAAAACTGTAAAATGATATTATACACAAGCTGCAGATATTCATGAGCACACAGGGATTATGTCTGCATCTCGAGACAGAAGCAACAGGCGCAGGATGTTTCATCTGCATGTACTAACAGTATGTCCATGTGACTGAAAACATTCAGAGGAATAATGCATGCAAGTGGACAGGAAATGAACCAACAATAATTTTGATCTAAGCATTTAAGTTATTAATGTAGATGCCAAACATTTGTGGATTCAATCTTTTCTAATGCGGCAGTAATCAGTAACTGGAAGAAAAAAATCCACAGGTTGATTAATAATGGGAATTAAATTAAGTTGCTGCCTTGGAGGATTATAACTGAGTTGAAAGTAAAAGAAAAGTGTAACCACGGGGCCATTGTGCTTTGATAAGCATGATAATACATAGCAAATGTACAGTTAAACATTTTGCACTTGGTTGGGTTTACAGCTTTCCAAGATATTTAACATACAGACTAAAACATCAGACCCGCTGTTAAAGCAGTTAAAGTTTGTGGAAGTTTGCTTTTTATTTGTCTAAAATATGACCTTTATTGTAAAATCTAAGCCCAATTCTGGTCTTTTCTACTTCTTCATGTCTCTTCTGACAATAGCTGCTGACTAGTGGTGGCAGGTGCTTTGGCCAGCTGTTGACTGATTGCTGTGGAATTGTGACTATCTAATGATGCCCACAGCTCTAAAAGATACATGATAGAGGTTCAGGTAAAAGTTCCTAACAAGTTAATTGTTGTTCTTCTGATGCAAACCCCAACAGTGTTGATTATCTCTAACAATGTCATGGTTGGAGTTTTGCTGTCCATTTTGTCCAATCAACACACTCGTTGAAAGCATAGTAGGCCTTTTCAGGATTTGCTATTTTTGCAAAAAGGAAAAAAAAGAAGCTCAGAGACCCTATATCCCAAAGCTTCCAAATTTAATGGATGAATTGAAATTCACTACTGGGCCTCCTAAAAATTAAACACCCAGATGGATGAACTGTGTCAAGCAATTTTAGGTTTCAGCCACCTGAACAATCAAATTTCAAAGAATTGTTTTTCTTCTAAGATCCCATACTTATTTTTAATGCTTAAAACTTACAGACTACACACATACACGCTTGTTAGTATTTGTTGTCTTTTGTGGCTCTCAGGCACGCTAACCATTTCTAAATTCATATTTCTTGCTACTACACACGTTCGTGTTTTCCATTTGGATGGGACACATAAATTAAGTTGACAGCGAGGATGCAAAAACCATCAAACATTTAATCCTGGAGCAATGATATTTGAGTTTCAAAGTGTGTCAGCATGGACTAGCCTGCTTCCATAATGTTTTAAACATGTTCTGTGCACTGAGAAGGCTACTTCAGCCACAGAAGACAGGGGAGAAGAGTTGAGGGGGAATAGAAAGAGAGAGATTGGGTAAAATATGTTTCTGCAATTCCTTTCATGCAGAAACTGTGAAGCTGTCTGTAGAGATGAGATCAGATCACCAATCTGGTTTTAATGTCGTGGCTGATCAGTGTATACTAAAGCACATTAGACAAGTGTCAGGACTGACAAGCAAGGCTCAGTTAATGAAAGATATGTACTAGTTTTACAAATGCAACATTAAGCATTTACTGTAACAATTCACCCAAGTCTCATCAATAAGTGAGCAATAGGTTGCAGCTTTACACATCTGGTCTGTGTGCGTACAGAAATCTTACTCAGTAGCCTTTATTACTCTCATTTTAATTCAGCATTTTCATATAGTTGGTTGAAAACTCTGCACAAATTTATATTGATGTCTAGCACTCTACAGCTGCACGTTCTTGGCAGCTGCTCAATTAGTAATGGGGAGTCAACATGCACACCGCCTCAAATGGAGCTACAATTCAAGGTTACAAAGATTTACACCCATCACAAATTCAGCTGGCCCAGTGGAAGATATAGAGAACTGAACTCATAACTACATACTCATTTCCATAACAGTGAGTCGATGAGTCATCAGTTAATTTACTGCCTGACCCTGGGGTTAAATCAGATTAGAGGTAGTGAAGTAAACATCACAATGGCTGCAGAGTGGCTGCAATGAATCCATTTTCTTTGGCTGATATGACCTGTGTATGTCTAGCTGTGCTTTTGCCTCAGAACAAATACCAGGTTAAGTTTTTATTCTAGTTTAGAATGAATACAGTTTTTAATGTTATCAAACACAGTCGGTGTCACTTCTCAGTATCAAATATTAAATTACATTAAATATTATTATAGTTTAGATGTTCTGATCAGACTAGTCTCAGAGACCAACAACTTCATTTGTACCATCTGTTTTGGGAAACTGGGTAGTCTTACATGTGTATTGTCATAGTAGATTGTGTCTTCATCAGTAATTGTAAACCCAGAAGTTCAGTTTTGTCTATATCATTATGAGGATGGCCAACATTTCTGCTGCACTGTTCAGAGTGTGAGAGGTCTGGCAGAAGAGAGGGCTTAGAGACCTCAGTGACATGTGATGTTGTTCATCCTTTACACTAATGATGTTGACTGCCTAAGCTCTCTCTCTTGACTATGGCAGGAATCTTACAATAATCTTTCATCCTCTTAAGAGAGGAAAAACTTTGCCCCAGAGAGTTCCTAAGATAGATCACCATTCATACCGTGTAAGATTATGCACCACGACTTTGCAAAGGAGAAACACAGAAAGATTTTGAGGCAAGTTGTCAAAAAGATGAGAGAAGGAAATAAAGTAACTAAAGTCCTTAGTTCACCTTTCATATGATATAAGTTGACTCCCCTCAGCCCAAGAGAAAAAATAATACATTGAATAAAATGCAGAGGTGATGGAAAACTAATCTTTCCAGCAAAATGCTGAATATTTGATCTTTTTGTCATATTTTAAGGTATTTAACTCCAATTTGTGTCACACCAGAGTCTCTGCAAGGCTACAGTAGTAAGAGCATATTTCTCTGTGGTAAGGGTGAGTACGTTGCACCATTATAAGCCCCTCTTTTCTGACTGCTGACAGGACGGTTGATCACATGCACTGTTCTCAGCATCAGCTGAGAGTGTTAGCTGCTCATTAGACATTCTAGAGACCTGTTAAGAAACTACTGTGTCCTTGAGAATATATGGGTAGCACTGAACATGGTTAGTTTTGATTGGCTAATCCAAAATACATGTCAGAGTTCTGACTTTTATAAAAAAAAAAAAAAAAACATTTGTACTACCACTTGAAGTGGAAGTACTTTTAGTCAACTGTTCTCTGCTTCTTTTCTAGTTTTCAAATACTCTTAGTCTCAACACATAGTGTTTAAGTTTTACAGTTGACTCAGTATGGATTTTTTATTCAAGTTGAGATACTCCACAATCTTTCCACGTACCACCCAGCAGCTGTAGAAGTTCCCCATGAGATAAAAGTAGCTCCAGTAGGTAATCACTGCCATAAATCTATTTGCAGTTTTTCATTTTTTTCATTCTTCAATTTTCCATAGTCAAGAGTTACGTTTGAGCAACCCACATTGATAAGACTTGATCAAAGTGCATAGGAAAAATGGAAATAGTCTGTGTAACAAGTCCTCCAATTTAAGATTATCTGGGTTGCTTGTCCCAACCCTCAGACACAATCGATGGGAATGTACCAACAGCAGGTGTACCTGATTTTCATGGTATCACTAATAATCACAAGGTTAAAGTTGTGTTTTGGCCATGGTGTGGGTGAAACCAAGTACTTTCTTTAAGGTGAGAGAACCTTGTTCATCATGGTTACAATACTAAGGCAGAGGAACATTATGGATAAAAGAAAAATACACACAGGAAATGAACCACAGTTTACTGCGTGAAAGTCCTGTGTTTTGTCAGCCTCATCTGTCCACACCAACATCCTCTTAATATGTGCAATGGGTTTACTCTGGCACATGAAACCCAATAGCTTTCTGATTAGGAATCACTATCATTGAATTGGATGTCCAATACCATATTTTCATTTTCACTATTGCTTCCAGCTACTGCTTCAAAGCCCACATCCTTATCTTCAACCTGTGCTTGAATGGTGTTTAGCTTGCTGCACAGCTGTTCACCTACATACACAGGGAGAACAGAAGAGGAAGCTAATGAAAGCTACTAACATTAACTTCTTCTTCCTCTTGTCCACGTGGGCGTACTCTCGGCACCGTGTGTTTGATCATATCTCATAATTGTAATGCTGTTTGCCAGCTGACCCTCAAAACCTGGGCCATCAGCACTAAGCACGTGAGTACATTTTGAATTGCATGCCCGTAATTCAAAAAGAATTACCAAATAGCCCACTGATAAGGCAACACATACATTAACTGAGTCACAGCAAGTTTCAAGGACATTTAAGTAGATTTTTCTGCTGTATGGGACTGAATAAAAACAGGTGGTTGCCTTGTCAACAGCAGAGAGAGAGCGAAATCTCCTTTCAGCATAGTATGCTTTGAAAAATGTTAGGCAATAATTTTAAGAATGTGTGTTTTGTCAGGATAGTACATACTAACGCGATGGCATGGGCATCATAGAAAAGCATAAGATTTACTCCCCCATAGCCTCACAAGCATCAACAATCGAACTGTATGTTTCAGGCTTAGTTTTAACAGAGTGCATATGAAATCATTTAAATTCCAAATAAAAATGACCATTGTTTAGATTTTAAAATAAAAGATGGTGATGTATAATTCAGCATTACATTTCTTTATATTCGTTCCCTCAATGATATCTGGAACACTCCTCAAACTCCAATTTGGACTTTGAATACTTCAATCCTATCTTTTGGTGATTCAGACTTGGATGTCACTCAACTGCAGCAGGGTGCATACAAAAACAAAAATCACACACAGTGACAGAATAGAGCTAACTCGCTTTAATTCACTCTCCCGCTGTCCAGAGTGTAACAAACACTCAAGCAGTGCGTGCTTCGTTTTTCAGTTGTAGAAAAGTGGAGCAGTTCATTAGCCCTATCTCTGTTAAATTTGCCCACCATGAAACGGCATAGGGAAATCAAGCCTGGAATCAGATTCGGGCTTGGCAGGATTTGGTTGTTCATTAATTACATTTTGTAATGAGTATTTCCATTGAACATGATAATTACACTGGTGGGATAATAACTCTTTATTTAATGGCAACACAAAAAATATCCATCCCAGGACTTTCCTAATGTCATCGGATCTAACATTTAATCAAGCTTTCAGGGTTTTGAAAACAAGTTTTCCTTCTCCTTGAAACATAGATGCCCAGGGAATATCTATTAGGACCCTTAATTGATTGCAAACTCACGCTCTGAGTCACATCTCAATCTTTCCAGCTTTCTCTAGCTGTGCTCTCTTCCACCCTGGCTCATTGCCGGGTACAACAGGTCATAACATGCATGACAATGGCTAGTTTCTTGGAGGGTGAAGAGCCCTAATTTAATCATTAGACCAAGAGGGTTCGAAAATAAGACCAATGGTTTCACATGGGCACACGCGAAACAAGGAGTTGTGGGTGCAAGCATGTCTTGAGGAAAGATAAACCAATGTGGACCTTTTTTACTGCTACGCCAAAATAGAAAGATTCCTATCAGAAGAGAACCATAAGGAAGTGTCTGGTTGAGTTGGGAAATAAACAGATTAAATAATTAATACATAAAATTGAGACAGACGTAAAGGACGCTCAGTCATGCAGACAGGAAATGTCAGGGATTTAATAGAACTGTGCTGCTGCAAAATGTATCATGCTCTTTCATTTTCAGCCTGGTTGGGGGGGATTTCAGTGGCATAATGAACTTGGAGTTTCTCATACTCTGTCACAGTTGTGTTGATGTTGCAGTCAATAGAGTCAGTGAAGTTTGTTATTTCCAGAAGCCTGCAATCTCATTCTTTTATTTAAGTGTAAGTGGGGGGAAAAAAAGACACACGTTGGGTTGTGCAACTTATGATAGTCTGATGTATCTTCTCAAAGTGTTGTAAACATTTGAAATTGTAAAGAATCTTACTGAAATATTAATAGAATAAAAACCCATCTTATTTTTATTAAATTTTGCCACAATAACAAACAATACAACTGCAGGTTTACACATGCTGTTGATGCTGGATTCTCTATATAAAGCACATAAGTTCATTTTTAATATTTACTATTTCCAAGTTGAAGTCCTTGGCCTGAAAATGCTTATTTTATCTTAATCCTTTTCAGGGTCATGGGGCTGTCAACCTACCCCAGGATACAATATGATAGGCAGAAGATTGGCAGACATTGTGCACTGAATGTCTGGACTGATACCCACATGAGCAATTCACAAATTCCAACCCAACTGACTTCTAAGTTTTGAAATCATAGGTGGAAAATATAGCACAGGACAACATGGAGTCTCTATACTGTTCACCTGCTGCAGATAAGTTAAGTTAAAATTCCGTCTAATCTGCTCTAATCAACGTGATTTAACTCATGCATTGCAGCACGGAGGGGTATCACAATTGTCACTTTTTCCACTAGGCCTGCTAACAAGAACAGTCTTTTGACTGCAGGAAGTTTTCATCTGTGATATATCAAACATAGTCTGCCTCTTAGCCAGTCTTAAAGATTGAAAAGAATTTGTTCCTGTGTTTTCACATTTTGAAGCAAGGTCAGAAGAACTTGAAAACAAGTTCCAAACAAGGGGATGGTACAAAGAATTGATGGTGTTTAGAACAAAGCCCAAGAGAGGTCTTGAGAATAACTAATGGAGCCAGTGACAAAGTGTAATAAAAATCATTCATGTGTATTTAGTTGTAGTTGTCACATTTTGTCAGGCCAAATCAGATCCATAATACTGAAACACTGGCATTTTGCCTTCTGATGAAAGCAGGGAAGGAATATTTTCAACACCATCCTTGCTTTGCATACAAACAAAACCTTAAAGGGCTTTTGAGACTTACCAGAATTGCAATGATTTGGTCCATAAAAGCCCAGTGAAATGATATTTGCTACATAAAAGAATTGAAGAACATTCAGGACTGGTATTTGGTTGGAAATGCATTACTTGTGCCACTTGTGGTGTTATTTATATGCTTGAATGCCCCTGTGGCTGAATGTAGTGTGTGTGTCTGTGTGTGTGTGTTTGTAGAAGGGGAAACAAGGCCACAAGTAAAAATTTGGATCCCAGAGCAGAAAGCCCAACTTCACTCGTAGTGGTACATTTTCTGGAACAAAAACACATACATTTTCCAGACAGGAAGTAAATTCCCAAATGTGAGGCAGCAATCTGGGTTTACTGCTTTTGTAGGTTAGATGAATCATTGTCCTCACATTATCAATTGAATTTTGACTGTGACCAGTATGCATATGTCAGTTTGATGCCATAAGGTTCAAGAATTCAACCGAGATGATGAAGACTTCTACTTTGCCTTACATTTATAAGAGTCATTTAGAATGTCTATGAAGCAGATTAAGGAAAAATGTAACATGTAAAAGATTGCAGTAAAGAGGTGACAAATGTAAGTGAAAAGTCTGGTTGCAGCATTGTAATGACTGTAAAAGGCCTTAAACTTGTAGCCCTGTTTGACCTAATGAAGCCATAAGCTGAAACTGCTGCTTGAATCAAGTTCTATAATAGGGTTTGGGTCACTTTCATAGTATAAAAATGGTTTTTAGAAATTGAAAAACATGGTGGATCATGCTGTTACAGACTGAAATACCATACTGCACAGTAAAGCACCTGGCTTACTAATTACAATGCCTCGGTAAAACAATAAAACCATTTATGAAGCCATCAAGGGCATTTCCTCAGTTCATTTACAGGATTGTGTCTGTACAGCATCCTTGACAAAGAATTATTTTGGAGGGAATGGCCCATATCTTAGCAACCATAAGAAACAATGAAATTCCCAGCCTAAACTCCAAAATATATCATAATTATCTCACCAAATTAAAGGGGGGAGAGGACACCCCCAGTCTCACTGCTGCCTCCTGCTGTCTTCCCCTCTGCCTTTGCTTTTGCTTTTTTACACCCTACACACTGGGAGGAAAACCTATGATTAATGTAGGCTGCTCACACATGTAAAGCTCTCCGTTGGTAGTTTATTGACCATGCTTGGTGTAAACTTCCACACTATTAAAACAAAGGTAATACAAATTTGTGATCAGTCAGTTGCTTAAAAATTGTGAAGTCTCCTCGGGTCAAAGTTGCACGTAATGGTAATGTGAGGTTCAGTCATAAATATTTCAAATGGGTGCAAAGTAGCAAATTTCCTGTTGCACTCCCTGCTGCAGTCTGCTAATAGGCCACTGTGTTTGCTGTTATCAAATACCACACAGGAAATACACTTGCACTAAAGCTGTTTCCTGGCAGAGCAGATTCAACTAAATGGTCTTTCAGCATAATGTGTCTGTAAAGGTTGCACAGGAAAGACTACAGATTCACATACAGGACAAACCGGTCTGAGTGGACCGGCCAGCTCCGCTCCGTATGTTCGCTTCATCTAAAACAGGGGGCACCCGGGCGGGCGTAACATATTAATCAGTCGTTTAAGATCAGAAAAGCTGGGGGCATCTTCCAAACTGATTTAATTATAAAGCTATATAATATAAAGAATAATGTTTGAAAGCATGCCATTTTAGATTACAAATGCTGAAAACTTTAGAAATTCTATGAACTGCACCGCCTAAGATGTCGTATTTTGAGACACGCTGCACAAAACAACACACACACCCCGCCGTACGCTGCGGACGTGACGTCGACGCGCTGCAATTCAAACTTCAGGAAACGAAAGCGTCTGGTTCGTAAACGGTCTCGTTACAGATTGTTTTCAGAGGATAGCTTCATTTCGCCTTTTCTGTGAGTCTCAAATATATTTCTGTTTATCGGTGCCCGTGATCTTTGTTTTCATGATAAATTGGACAAATGGCAATTTTGATATGATTCAGTTTGATTTGATTTAGTTTATGCCAGTCAGCAATTATAGACAGGTGCGGAGAATTTCCTCGAGTAACGTTAGTCAGCAGTCGAGTTTTATTGCTGAATTATCTGTTTATATACCAATATATCAGCGGGGGTGAATCCATGTTAGTGTCTATGTCATATTCGATACCCCTTTTTGTTTCTAACACTGCTGTTTCCGAGCAAAAGGTTTATCTAGGGCTTCTTCATTTGGAATATTTTTTATTTTTTTTTTAAACCCTAAACAACACTCTTGTCCAACTGCTCGTCTCCCCCAGACTCTCCCAGACAGCCATGGCATCTAAAGGGGCTAAAGAGACCATCGTCAGCAAGCTGGGCTTTAAATCCAGCAGCAGCTCCGCCGCCAAGGCCGAGGTGGAGCTGGATAAAACCAGGAGGGAGAACGCTCACCTGAGGAGAAAGATTGATGAACTGGCCAAACGGCACATCAAACCACCTGACTCAGACAAAAGCAAGCTGCTGGAGGTGAGGGAATCGTTGTTGGGCTTGTTTGGTTGGTTGCAATTAGGAATTTCATCATTTCCTTTATGTTTTGTTTTTTTTCAATATTTATTTGTTGTCCTGCGTTGATCATGTCAGAGGATTATTTCCCTTGAGACGCTGCGGGAGAGAAACAATCAGCAGCTTCTGGTTAAAGAACAGGAACTAGAAACTTTGAGACAGCAGCTGTCAGCCAGAGGAGGGGAGGTATGTACACATGACACATCTATGCAGAAATACTGTATATGATTGAAAGACCTGTACCCATGCAAACGTCCTCTGTCAACATGGACACACCCCAAGTAGTTTTCTTCCTTGTGGGGAGACAGACCCACAGCATACTCTTCAACTAGTGAAGATTTGTTGCACTCTTGGCATTGTGTTGGTGACATATGTATTGCCAGCAGCAACACAACTGTATGCAGTGCACTTGATATTTATAAACCAAATATCTTTCTCTGTAGGAGGACTTTGCGTGTATAAGCAGTCATGACTTGTTACTGTCCATGACACTGCTGAAGAAATTGATGCTGTTTATTTGAAGTTGTTGCTTAAATGCCGAAAATCTCTTTTTTAGTTTGGTAGAAATAATATTCTACTTTCAGCTAAATCAGAATGGCCTCACAATAAAACTTGAAGAGGCCTGCTGGTAAATGGAATATTAGCATTTGTTTTTCTGAGACTTTTTGAATGTTTAATATGGTTTAATCACACTTGCCTCCTCCTCATTAATTTTCATCAACACAAGTGCTAAAAACCATAGCCACTCTGTTGCAAGGCCAGCAGATTTTCAGCCATGTTACTTCATTTGCACGGGATAATTGATTGGGAAAGAGCAAACATAATTTTGGCAAACTGTCTTCTGCTTAAATGTAATCACGTTGACACGGCTGTAGCGAATGCGAGTCAAGTTGTCGTTTCTTTTGTATTTTAGGTGGTAGCGTCGCTGCAGGCCCAGCTGGAGCAGCGGAGGAAGGAGGCAGAGCAGAGAGACATGTTGTTCCAGAACTTGTCACAGGAGACCCAGAACCTGAAAAACAACCTGGCTACTGTTTCCGCCCGGTGCCAGTCCCTGGAAACACAGGTGCCGGTAGGCTGACTAATTTATAGTATATGGCCTCCATACTTGTCTAAATGTTGTCATTAGTAGGGAAAGTTTTCTTCTCCTCCAAATAACCAGTTATTGGGAAGCTGTACTCTTCTAGTGATGTAATTGGCTTTGAAAATGAGTCTAACAAAATTTGCTGGTACAGGTTGTGAAAAAACATTACCTGTTCTGAAATGGATAATTAAAGTACTTAATCACTGATATCTTTCAGTTATTAATGAGTAGCCCAAGGGATATTAGAAATTTTTTTTATTACAGACTGTGAGGAAGTAAATGTGAAGAAATAGGGAACAGGCAAGATGAGGATTTTAGAAATCTTACCTTTTTTTTGTCAGAAATCAGTGATTAACAGATCCTGCCACAGCTTTCTGGCCTCTGCCTTCCACTCTAATATCCTCCATCTCTGAGAATTTCTTTTTTTCTTATTTGTAGTACTGATGCGGTAGACATTTTTGTTGAATTATGATGTTTATGACAAATCAAATTCCATTTCACAGTGATTGATGGATTTTAGTTCCTGCAGCACTAGAGTCAGACTGACAGAAATGTGCTTTAAAGGAACAAGTAAAGGGAAAACTTCATTGAAATTGTAGTGATATTTGCCTCTGGCCGGGTTCTTGAATAGCTGTGGCTCCTGTTTAAACCTGTCGTTCTTACACCTAAGATTTATATATGACGTTCATTTTAACACGTTTTTGTACATTGCACAGATTTGTTTTCAGTGACGTAAGGCAGGAAAGAACAGTTTGGAAATGCAGATGCTCATGTTCCTTTGTCCACTAGGTGGCAGTGTGTGACCTCTGAATTATTTTCTCATGGGCGTCTCCTTTTATGAGAGCTAAAGACACACATATCAAAAGCACAACTGATGGTCATGCTGATGCCTGATGCTTTAAACCCAACAGGGCCTCACTGCACTCTTAGAGAGCATTCACCGTGTTCCTAAAGAAGCTTAGAGGCTGCAATCACGACTGCTGAAGAGACATTCATGGATGAAAAATACATGTTTTGGGGCCCATCATCAGCTCAAATCAAGATAATTCAAACAGCAAAAAAAACCTACACTACATCATTTTTAATTGTGAGGACTCTTGTTACAAGACTTCTCGCATCAAACTACATATTTCTAAATGCACAAAACAAATATTATCAAAATTCTTATGTTATACTTCCCCCTGTGGTTCAATTGCCATTTCTATCAAGGTGAAAGCAAAATGAATCAGTCTGAAGAAAGAAAAATGGAGATCTTTAGGACACAGATACAGTGTATTTAAAGTTTTTTGTTTTTTTTCTTTACTCGTAAAGGTCATCCAGGATGCTGGCTATGCCATGTATGAATTTAAATGTTTGCAGATTGTTTTCATAACTCCTGCTTTGGTTTTCAAATCAGTGCTTTTGAACTCAAGGTTGCAAAGAATTTAAATTCAGAGTAAGTACATAAATGGATAGGACTATTTATTATATACTTGCAGTCACATTGTCCTTTTTGATATCAGTGTCTCTCAGCTCCCCTCGCGTGGGTTTCCGTATCTTTATGTCTACATGGTCATTTTCCAGGAACGCTCTCAACTTTCCAAGCCCTCAGCTTAGCTTCTTTCGCATTACAAGAAATAATCTGACCAGCAGCCCCTGACCTCAACCTTTCCCTCGGTCCACCTGGATTCACAAAAGCTATTTGTCGGCTTAGATTATGGGACGTCCCTTTAAATCCATCTGGGAAAAAGTTGACGAGCTCATGATGCTTTTCTGAAAGTGTAAGAGAGCTCACAGAGCCTTAGCACAGAGATGATCATTTAGATGCCTAATGTTGCAGCAATACTATGAGGGGTTTCCTTGAGCTTAGGCCTTGGGGGGGGATCAGACATCTAGAGCTCAGGGTCAGGGTGATAGAATTATGAGATGACTGACTGTCTTCTAGGAATGGATCTTGAGGAATGTCCCTAGCGTTGGTGGCCTCAGTGATATGGCCCAGTCTGAAAATAATACAGCCAAGATTGATCATTTGCACCAGTGTTTTTCTTGCTTGATTTAAAAACAGACATTTAATAATTCAAACCAGCAAACCCACTAGTGTTTTTAAACCTGTGCCAAACCTACTGTTTTTAGTGTCTGCTGAGATTTTTCAAGGAAAACTGGTGGTAAACGACAGACACAAACAACATGAAGAACTGTCTGTCTGTAAATTTACTTAACCAGAATTACTTTTCTCTATATATGTAGAATAACAGTAGGTGTAACAAAAGATCAACATTTGCCATCTGTATACTTATTTGATCTTGTAGATGTTTTTGCAGTGGAAAGAAAATATTTATGACAGGTAGATAGAAAGTGCAGTGGAGCTGATGCCAACAAATATCAGACTTGGGTTTATTTCAAAAATGTTTTTCCTCTCACCAGAATGGACAGGCACCTCCTGCAGACTTGGCAATGGTACAAGATCAACTGAGAGACGTGAGTTTTGTCAATGATTCACTCTGTGTGCCCATTGGTAATTTGAGTAAACACTTCCATTCTGAAAGATGTCTGTGTACTATTGCTTTGTAGCAGAAATATCTCACCCATTGACATATATTTTATATTTTACAAGCTTCTGAATGTGCCTGTTATCTACAGTAACAAAAAGATTGGCTTTCCTTGAGTGTCCGTGAATTGAACCACTCAAACTTACAAATATGACATACAGTGTGACAGTGTAGCATGTGTGCATTTCACCACCAGGCTCTTGAGAAGAACCAGCAGTGGCTGGTGTATGACCAGCAGAGAGAGGCCTACGTCCAGTCTGTCCTCACTCGTACGAAGGAGCTGGAGCAGCAGCTGGCCCAGGCAACGCAGCAACAAACCAAACCGGAGCCTGGTTCTTCAGACGGTGAGAAACACTACGTACTACAATTCAGCGCTGAGAACACGACATGTTAAACTTGATCAAAAGCAGCTCAACGATCTATCCTTTACAATGTAACACCACTACTGTGTTTGTATATTTTGTGCTTTGAGATTTGTTAAAATTATGCATTTTGAACATTAAAAGATGACAGAAGAGAAAAGATTACACTATGATAATCCTGGGATTTAAATTATTAGCAAAAACTGTCAAGGCTATGACATTTAAATGGCAATCCCATATAAAAATGGGTGCTTTGAGTCAGTAAGTGTACATTTGGTTGCAACAAAAGCCTTAAATTAGCTTCTTCATGTGCGTGCTAACACTTAATGTCACACCTTCTGCCAACTCAGCAGGTCCAGAAAAGGATGCTCAACTGAAGAGCCAATATGATCAGCTGCTTTTAGGGACACAAAAAGACCTTCAGTGCCAAAAAGATGAGGTCACCAGAACACATCATGAGCTCAATGTGCAGAGGGAACAGGTAAATGAATGAAATTAAATGCAATAGGATTTCACTTAATGTCAATTTGATTATTATTATTTATTAGTTATTTTTCAGGTCTAAGCATTCTTGATTTATCCCTAATTAATTACACTTTCTACTATTACACTGCTCTTATACTTCTTGATAAAAAGCATATACCGTTGTGACATATATGTTTTCCTTTGGCTCTGCAGACCTTGAAAGCTCAGGCTGAGCTGCAGTCTCAGAAGGAGCAGGTCACCAGTCTCCAGGAGGAGATGTTAGTGCTCCAGAGGAGGTACGAGGACAAGTGCAGCGAGCTGTCGTCCTTTCTGAGGAGGTATGAAGAAAAGAGCAAAGCGATGGAAGAGGCCAAGATGCAGCTTCAGGCCGAGCGACTTAGCAACAGGTAGGAAAAACAGCTCTGGTTGTAGAGTTCAAATAAAGGTGAACAGGTAAAGTACAAAGAGATTGTACACTACAAACCCAGGATATGAAAAGGCAGGACCATTATCTTAAAAATACCCCTTCTTTATCAGTTTGAATTTCTTAAATTCTCACTTGATCCACAAGCCGTGCCAACAGTTAAGTATTTAACTGACCTTGGATTTGTGGCAGACTTTGTGAATGTGCTAAGTTAGACCAAGAGATGGCCCTTGGATCTGAATCAAGGGTAGGACCCTTGACCACTGGGAGAATTTCAGGTATATAAAATGCATGAATGCATATCAGTGTGAAATACCAGGGGTGACCCAATGCACGAATGGTTAAAGCCCACACCACATGGGTTTATCTCCTGAACAGCAGGCACCCGGTTCTGTTCTCGGCCGGCTGCAGACGCTCCGGGTAAAATTTTAATTTTGGGGAAATGTTCAGCCTTGGCGGATTTCTGCACTTGCCGAGTGCTTGCTCTTACTGAATATTTATTTGGATGACACAAACATGACATCCAGACATGCAGTGTGCGAGGAGAGGAAGGTGTCATCTGAGCGGGCTGACAGGATGAGAGGGGAACTGGAAAATATGGACGTCAGACTGGAGGAGGAGAGGAAGAGATCTGCTGAACTTCTACTGCAGGTAACGCTCACACTGTCACTGTTCCCTGTAGGCATTCCCCACTAATGTGTTTGTTTATGAAACTTGCACTCTTGGTACATGAAAGGCAGCCTGCATTTAAAGGATTGTAAATTTAATATCATATAGTATATCTACTGATAATTTGGCATTCACAGGTAAATATGCTGCAGAAGTCTCTTCTGAGCCAGAATGAAGAACAGAGGAGAATTGCAGCACTGGAGCAGCAGGTAACGCTTTGCGTGCATCCTTTTTGTTTTGTGGATTGTCAGTTCCAAGTCAACCATGCGATTATAGCAATTATAGATTACACATTTTGAACCTTCCTTCCCAGTTATGATGGGAGTTGGCACGGCCTCGTTATGTTGTTTTTACTAAGCACACGCAGTTTTAACGATTTGAAGTGGCTGTTATCTCTTAAAAGTACGGAAATCCACACCAATCCTACTTGTGCAATTCAAGTACGATGAGTTGTTGACTCTCTTCTTCTGTTATTCTTGCACCTCCTAAGATCCAACTCTCTGCCAAGGACTTTGAGAATGAAAAGATTGATCGTCAGAGCATGCAGCACCAGCTACATAAGGTGCTGAAGGAGCTTCGCAAAGCTCGTGATCAGATTGCTAAACTGGAGTCAGTAAGTGTTTCTGGACATGTTCCACCTTTTAATTCTTTGGGAAATTGAAAACACAGTTTACTTTGTTTGACCTCTACTTTGAAAACAAAGGTCTGACCTTATTGCGCTGATGGACAAATGTAACGTCATGTTTTCTATTTCAGAAACAGCCAAACGCACGTTTCTCAGAGCCCAGCTCCTACAACCAGCTCGAGTTTCAGCGTCTTACTATCGATGATCCTACTTCACCATCTAAAATCACCAACCTCTTGGATGAAAGTTTCTTAGAGTGCCCCAAGTGTCGGGCCCCCTATCCCACCAGCCGCCACAGGGAGCTCCTGACACACATTGACTACTGCTTAGCCTAAAGTCAAACAGAGTCCAGATCAGTGGTTCCCAGCCTGGGTGTTGGGATGTTAAAACATTTATGCTATGTGCAGTTTTTCTTTTTACCACAGATCTTTAAAGAAAATTCATATAATTGGTTGCAGGGGCACGATTTAGTAAACCTGGTCATAAAGCTGTTGACGTTGATTAACTCAAAGATGTTGCTGTCCCACCTCGAGCTTAAGGCAAATAGTTAGGGAACCACTGGACTGGATCATCAATTCAGTATCTTTTGGGGAGATCTGAAAGCCCTGAACAAGCAGTTTTACACTTGATTTGTTCCAATTTGGAAAAACAAAAGTGATTCCACAAAGCAGCAACAAAGGTGAGGCTACTCACATGGTTCTTACATGGCCATGATTTCCAAAAACATGACTAAACTGCAAAGTTGCTGAGCCCTCAGGCAACATAACTCCTGCTGCCGAAAAATGAGACACCGGTATGTCCCGATCAGGATAGTGCACACAGTTAACTTTTAAAATAAACAAAAGATGGATCATCACTCCATTCAGTATTCAAATGGTTTGTTGGCCTGGGGATTTATTAAGACAGGTGGATTACTTCAATTCTCACTAAAAACAAGTGTTTTATGTAAAAGGGAATCAAGGGGCATTCTCAACATGCTGCATGTTTTGTCACCTTAAAAGTATGACATATGGCCTTTGAAGATTGATCCAATCATGTTCTTCCCATGTGTTTATTTCCAGGTGTGTTCCCTTCCTGTATTTTCAGTTTTGTTTTTTATGAAGCTCTTAGTGAATTCTGACTTTTTATCTCTTGAGTGTATTTGATCAAATTATTTATTCTTGGGTTGTTTTTAAAAGTGAGCTACTGTTTTTTTTAGGGAATGAAAGCTTTTATTTTTCCTTAAGATAAATGATATTGTGTTTTTCTGTACAATGTTTTACATGTTATGACCTTTTGCGTATTATCATGGGATGCAAGTCTCTTTTGTAAAAAAGTTTACAAACCTGCCTGTGTTCCAGTGATAACCAGCTGTGAACACACTGTTCTTCCACTCCTAGTTTAAGTAACATTTTCCTCAGCATGTATAATATTTGCAATGTTTGAGGAATTAGAAATCTGGAAATCACCCATAAGCAGCAATGGTTATTTGCCATGTCACAGTAATAAGCTGATGGACAATATATTCTCTGTGTTTCAGCTTTTTATGTTTTCATCTACATCATCGTCATAAATGTGGACTAAAAAATCCATCTAATGTCTGCCAGGTTTTGCCTATTATATCCCCAGTGTTGTGCTCCAGGACAAAGTGTGTTGCACACAGGAGCTGAATTGTGCGATCAACAACTTTCCCTAACCCCAACCACATAGTTTGATTTGCCCAAACTTAACAGAGCTTAAACAAACTGCATGAGGCAACGTAATTGTCCCCACGGTGCCAGGTTGTTTTGTGTATTCTCTCCTGTTCGAGTGAAGCTGGCCTCCATCTCCACCCTGACTTTTCAAGCCTGCAGCCCTGTGAGGCTGGAATAAGATTGCATGAGTTAATTCCTTGTACTAAACTATTTAAGGCAGGGGATTAGAGAAGGTCCTCTTGGTAGGGGAAAAGGAGTTAAGGTGCCTTTATTCCTGCTGCCATGGCAATGTGACTTAAGACAGATGGCCACTGCTGTACTGTCAGAGAGTTGTTTTAACTTCGACCATGTGTCTTTTAAAAGAATGTGATCCAAGACTTGCATTGTTTTGACCTACCTTTGTCCAATATTTAAAAGTCATCTTTGCTTTTCTTCCAATCATGTGCTCCAAAGTTGTTGTTTTTACGATGAACTGTACTGTACAAAAATGTGCAATAAAGATGTAAATCTCCTTCCAGTGCAGAAGTCCTGTGTAATTTATGTCACATCGCATTTTGAGGTTAAAGATGTTTACAACTTTTGCTCATTTATTAGACTGAAACAGAGATTACATTTAAAATGTTTTATGTTGGGCCTTAACTTGTGTAATATAACTTAATACAATGCATAACCTTTGCTTGTCTGCTTTTAAACCAATATTTAAAATATGGCTTTTCGTGGCACTTACTTTAAGTGATCTACAGTGAAAAAGTGATGGCTAAGATAAAGATTGATGATGCTGCGCTTGCTGTGTCTTGACTTTGTTTTGTTTACTTAACTGTGCTTTGATACTAAAAGGATCAGGCATCAGCGGGTGTTCTCCATTCATCATCCCAGCTGATGTAACACATTCTGATGTTCCAATCAAGGATTCATTTTAGCTTAATCTAGAAAGTAACAAGGTAGTCATGTAGAAAACATGTTGTCAGTCTCTGTAATCTTATATGACAATCAGGTATAGAAAAACAAGTGTCTCCAGCGACACTATCAGCTTGAGGTTGTACTCAGATATGGTGATGCTTTGAGCTTAATACTAATGTTGGCGTTCTTACAGTACGTGTCCAGCTGTGTTTACCACATTCATCAATTTCATTTAGTCTGTTAGCATCCTAATATTTTGGGTTGGTCAATGCGATGGAGGAGGTGATTTGTCCCTTACAACCTTGATTTATCTATGTAAATAGTTCCAACCCCAGCCCCCCAAATTTTTGAGTTGGTTTTTGACAGAGGCTCAGTCGTGGTGTAGTTAGCTATTGCCTTGAACCTCATCTCACAAATTTGTCTCTGGTTGATTAAGCCTTTTTCCGCAATTATAAAAGATATAAAAGCAAAACATATTTGCAATTTAGAAATACAGATATATATATATATTTCAAGGCCATCAAAAATTGAATGAGCCAACACAGTATGAATGTTTTATTTCAAAAACTGGACCAAGAAGTATACATCATACAATCAAGAATCGACCAAACTACTATGACTATATAGCACATGACTTAATATGTATGTATTAAGGCTTATTAACAATATATACTTGTTGTACTACTAGCGATGGTGCAACCCTTCAATTTAAAAGTAAGGCCAGGGACTTCTGAACCTGTTTTTTGTTGTAAACATGGTGAGAGTTCAACTCAACTTAAAAGTGATTTTTATATCTGATTTTTTTTTGTGTCACATTGGTCAAAAGTTGTTCTTCTGTGATCTGATATGTCTAGTTTTCTCACTGGAACCAGAGAGCAAGTTCCACTCGTTTCCCTGAGAAAGGTTGTTTCACACTACACTTCTATACAAGAAACTCAAAAATGTGATAGACGTTGAGGATGATACTAAACTGTTACTGTCACTGTACCTCTATTATGAATTAGGGAAAGAAAAGCATCAACAGGCATCTTTCCTTTTCATTTAAAGTATAGTCATTTAACTTTGAAAGTTTCTAGTTTGTCATTTTTTGTTTATTTTTTAAGAATGGACTGCCTCCTATTTAGAGATACACAGAAACAGTAGAAGAGACTAAAAAGAGAAACTCTGTTGGGAGTGAGTCTAGGAGCAGCAGAGGGGCAGAAAGTCCCAGAGGTGGCTGCTTCAAAAAAAATAAAAACTAAATAGTGTCACTGTGGGTCAACAGATCCACTGTCCTGGCAGAAGCCTGTAGTGGAAAGGAGACAAACATTTTACTTTCTGAACAGAGCCCATCTTATCAGTCAATCAAGTTAGACAGTGACCACGTGGATTTTCCACTGCAGCTTAGTTTAGTCAATCATTCATTTGGTCTTTCATCTTATTGAATTACACTGACCTGACAAAAGGCATGGATCAATAAATTAACAAAATGAACGACTTAGTTGAATTCCACTCACCATTGTGTGCAACACGTCTGTATTTTCCCAGCAAGCAGAGCTCCATCTTCTTCCGTGTGACAGTCACCTGGTCCTCTGGCCTCAGGCCGGTCGGGTGACGGGAGAATATGAAGGAGTAGCTGTCCAAGCAGGTGCCATCCTCATCTAGTAGCCTGCATGAGTAGTGGATGGCGTAGTTATCATAGTCTGTGTCAATCACCCAGTGGTCATCATCTGTGAACAAGAGGGAGTAAGAGGGAGGATTTAGGTGTTTTTTTCCTTTTACAAATGTGTTTCAACATCTTTCTTGGGCTGTAAAGATTGACTGAGTGATAAAACAAAAAAGTCAAAATAAGTGTGAAGTCAACAAAACATGCAAAATTAGAAAGTACATTTACTGTATTTACAGGAAAGCTTTTTCCACAAAATAAATAATATTGGTTCATTTCAAATTTAGGTGCATATGCCTTTAAATAATATTATTAAATAGACTTTACAGTCCTCAAGCCACAGCGCAGATCAATATTATCAGCAAAATGTGAGTCAAAGACCCAATCATCATTTTATTCTGAAGGTCAACTATCCCTTCTGTAATATTATATATATATATTATATATCAGTTCCTCCCACCTGCCTGTGACAAAAGGTTATGCTAATGATAATAATACTGTTCAGACATTAGTTGCCTTGAATTATTTTTTTAGCCTAGTAATAAAAAATATCAAGTCAAATTTTTAAGATAGGTCCTATTAGAGTTTGGGTGTAAATGTTCAAATTACTTCCAGTCTGTAGGTAGGATGAAACTCCCCAGTACTTCATCCTGAACTTGGCAGGGTCAGGGGTCTCCTCAAAGCTGGCTACCATGTCAGCACACATTTCCCAGTTGCTGGAGGTCAAAGAGAGAGGATGACATTACAGAGTGGAGGGAGCATGCTGATAACCTTTGTTAGTAAAGACCAGAACTCACTTGAGGATGATGACTCTGCCCCGTGCAGTTGCAGTCATTTTGCCGTCCTCTTCGACAATAAACTGGGCCACAATGTTGTCAAGTAGGAACAAACCCTCTGGGTCTTTCTTTCCTACAGCATACCATGTCCCTGCATACTACAGGAGAGAAGTTCACATGTAAGTCTGCTTCATTCCTCACTATTTTTCACGAAAAGTTAAAGCACAAAATATTCCAAGTCAAAGAAGGGATACAGAAATGCAACAAACTTAAGCCTGGACTCTAATTATTCCTTTAAACACAAGTTATGTTTCTATCTCTCTTTGCCAAACTCACCCTGTTCCTGTCAAAGTTCTGCACGACCTGGATGTTGGCCACTTGGCAGTCCTGTGCCCAGGACAATGCCAGGAGACAGAGGGCTGCAATGTACCGCAGCATTCTGCCTCAGAGGGAGGAAAAAGACCGAGAGTGAGGAACAAAGAGGTTTCACCTTTCAAGTCCTCATGTCCAGTAATGTGCTACAAACTAATTAGTCCAAAAAAGTTATGCATTTGATCAAAAAATTATTTGATTAATAGAAAAAAATCAAATCAAGTCAAACCAAATATCTTAAGCAAAACCAACAATAATTCACTGTATATATTCAGTAAAACATCTAAATTCCATTATTTCATACCTTGTTACCAAAAAGAGGTGGGCAGCTCACAGAGATCCTCTGGTTTTCTGTTTGGTTTTGGCCTTTTATACAGTTGGCTAGTATTGCATAATGACTTGCGGGGACGTGAACCTCCCCTGCTCTTCCCGCAGCTAGCTTGCCTTCCATTGGACAAACATTTACATAACTGCAGGCCCTCGTCCTATTGATTTGTGTGTTCTGCACATTTGGCCGACCACCCCTCCAAAAAAAAAATGTTTTTCTGTCAGAGCTGCTGAGGCTCTCTTGGTCACATGAGAAAAACCCTTTATCATTGGGGCCGAAGTTATGGCTTGAGTGTTGTTTTCTGGCATTGTGCTTGTGCATGTGTGCACAGACATAAACCTTTCCTTTAACATCATAAATCTAAGTCTGGATGGACTGAACCCCCTCTTTTTGTGTGAGGAAAACTGAAATGCACTAATGCATATTCAGGCTTTTCTCCTTCCTGATTTTCCAAAGTGTTACAGTAGGTTTGTATGCTTATGGCATCAGCTGTTGACCTCATTATGCTTTCAAGGGACGCTTTTTGTGCCTGCCAGCACTGTGCTTGTGTAAATGGTGGACAGAGGGGTTGGACTTTCAACCAAAAAGAATCAGTGGGAAAAGATGCAATCACATCTTACTAAAGGGGAGGGCAGGGGGCGTTCAGAATCAAAACAAGGAGTACTGTTGCTTACTCAAATGATCAACAGCATGGATTACAGAAGTTTACCTGCCATGAACATCTTTATATTATAAATATGGGACTAATCTACACCATTGGCAACTATTACTGTCTTTACTTTCAATTTTGATTACTGTTGTTGTACTTCAAAGGGGCAAACAGGCCTGGGTGAGTTCGTGATTTGCTGCTCCAGGTTCACAGTTAGAATTTGTCTTTAAAACAGGTCTGCATTTCTTCTGAACTCAATCCACTTTGGCAAGTTTTAAAAAACTGTAATGTGCAGTTGTTGTTTTTTTTACTGAGATCATGTAACCAGTCTGTTGAGGTTTTGTTTGAATTAAAGAGCCCAGCTCAGCCAAACATCTGCAGCTTGCATAACCAATGCCCTGGCCAATTGACTACAGTGCAATCACTCATTTTGAGCAGAAAAAAATAGTGGCTGGAATTTGGCCAGAGGCAGTACAACATTTCATAATCGTGAAGCTTGGCCAAGAAAATCAGATATGTTATACAATATCCTGCCAGCTTTGTGTATGCTTTTAACATTTTTGGGGCAGTATAGTGGTACACAGTATGGTCACACTTAAAACAGGTGTTAAACATTCTCTTGTTTTGATGTGAAATTTATGTCACTTGAAATTGCAAATGATCACCATAAAAATGTTGTGTTGGGCAGAAGGCCTCATGGCTAAATCCATAACCCTTCAACATGTAATGGATTCTTTTATTAATGAAAAACATTTGAAAACAATCAGTAAAAAAACTGTGAGAAGGTAGACTGTAAACAATAACAGATTGGTTAGAAAACAAAACACTGGTATTGGCTATTAGAAGTATTTCTGTAATTACATGTAGCTGCCTTGCCTTTCTGCTGTTTGACTACCTGCCTGTCTTTCCTCTTTTCTGCAGACAGCCAACCAGTTTCTTCCCACTGTGAAATGGCTCGCTCTAAATTACCTCCACAATTCCTCGCATCCATGCATGCATGGACACACACACACACCTTTTACAGTTCTCCCTTGATAAATTAGCTTTAATCCCCGCAGCAAAAAATAGTGGCCAAACCCTTGTCTTGCCAGCCTGCTAGCAGCTAACCAGACAGCACGCTCAGTTAATAATAGCCAGCCATCTTTGTTTAGGGCCTTGTTCTCAGACATCCAAGTCTCACTAATTGGCTAACTCCCGGTTTTAGGGGTGATACTTCCATGATGGTGGTGATTTCATTAACGCACACGGGTAGGCTGCTCACACAGTTA
The DNA here is from genome assembly GCA_016785225.1 of Psettodes erumei. NCBI lineage: Eukaryota > Metazoa > Chordata > Actinopteri > Pleuronectiformes > Psettodidae > Psettodes > Psettodes erumei. Next base: position 734,245 of record JAFBJZ010000429.1, read on the forward strand.
GAGCATTAGATAGGCTTCCACTGTGGCTCTGAGCCCAATCACCATCGGTGGCTGACACTATTTAGGTACTTCCTCCACTGCAGCAACAGCAACAATGATATAAAAGTGGTAATAGCTACCTAATGTAGGTGTGCCTTGCTGGGAGGATATTTGAGGCATGTCACGCTGCTGTCATGTCTCCTGATGAGTCAGGTTTTTTAGTAAATGTTGTAAACAGGGAAGACGCATTAACTGGACTGGAACTGGAGGCTGCTGGTGTGTGTCCAGTAACTGGCTTGGAGATGATCTGGGCTTTGAGCAGCTCTATTCACTGGCTATTGAGCTGCCCTTTAGCAAGGCACTTAAGCTTGCATAGCTCCACAGAGCTACGCAGCAGAAAGCAGCTGGACTTTAGTATTTATTTTTAGTAAACTTGGTGTGTGTTTATGGTTTCATGTGAACGGGTGAGGGAAAACCGCCTGAGCCCCAGAGGTGTCAGAAACAGGATGACAGCGCTTCCATCCATAGGACTGGAGAGTCACTGAATGGTTTGAAGAGTATGAAAACTTTTTGAATCATGTGCCATGGCCTTCGCAATCAACAGATCTTAACCCAACTGGACACCTACGGGAGACTTTGGACCAACTGTGTTAGACAGTGCTCCCCAGTATCAACATCAAATCACCAAATTAGGGAATATCTCTTGGAGCAATGATCTCCCATCCCTCTAGGGCGAGTTCAGCCACTTGCAGAATCAGTGCCATGATGCACTGAAGCTGTTCTGGCAGGTTGTGGTCGAGGTTTCCTTTGATTTGTCACCTTTCTGTAGTTGTCATCATCATTCCACCAGTGTCCCGATTACATCCTCCCCTTGCATCCCACCCAACCTGGCATTTGACCTGACAACAGTCTCACCCTGGCCTGCCTCCTCCCTCAGGATGGAGGAGGAGTGCCCCATGCAAAATGATCAGCGCTGGGATTTGCGGGGTTAAGGGCACTTAGAGCAGGGGGTTTACTGTCATGACGTCACATTAATTAGCGTCCACTTTGATCCTTTCAGCCTCTAAGCCGCACTCGGTCCTATTCTGTCTGCCGGGCGGACACGGGATGCATTCGTGACTCCCTCGGGCACCACAGAGGAGAATGCAGGTCCGAGCAGGCGGATGCTACTGAGCCACCCAACCTGTAGGCCACCGCACAGCTCCCCCTCTCCGCTCTCTAATTTTCCCCGCAACAGGTGATGCTTTTGTAAAATAAAAAAGAAACAGAACAAAAGGAAAGGAATACAAAAAACTACAAAAGCTAAAAATGGCAGACAAGGATAGCGTGGAGAAATACCTGGAGAACAACCCGCAGTTCGCCAAAGAGTACTTCGATAAAAAGCTGCGTGCGGAGGCCCTGACCGCTGCCTTCTCTGCGCCCCTCGAAATCAAAGACACCGCGTCTTTCAAGGATGTTAACTCGGTGCAAGAGGCCGCCATCATCTTCGAGCTGCTCCAGGAGCTGCAGAAACAGGGAGAGATGGAGAAGTCCCTTCACAAGGTGCTGCAGAGAGTCGCCCTGATCGTGCAGGCCGACAGGCTCAGTTTTTACATCTGTCGGTCCAGGAACGGAATACCCGAGCTCGCCACTTGCCTCTTTGACGTCACCCCGACGTCCAAGTTCGAGGCAAACGTGGTCCATCCGCAGGGTGAAATTGTGTTCCCCCTCGATATGGGGATTGTTGGTTTCACCGCGCATTCCAAAAAGCCCCAAAATGTTCCCGACGTGTCAAAGGTGAGAAGTACTGAAGCGTCTACGCGCCTCTCAGAGACAGTTGTGTGTGCGTGAATCAGATGTTGTCAAAAATTATTTGGAGACGTGCCCTGCCTCTGCGAAGTTATTAGTGAGAGCGACCTATATGTAGGCTTGGCGGGCCCTGTAAAAAGAAGAAACTACTCAAATTCATTGTTTGATAAACTTGAATTTATTGGCTTAAGGTCACTGTCTGGACAGTGGGCTTCACAAATCAGTGTCCCTAAAGTAACATCAAATGTGCCACAAATGAATTAACACCACACTTGTTTATTTATTTATTATTTACTGTGGCCCTGAAGTTAGGCTGTTTTATTTACAGCCTAACATTCATGAGACTCTGTTGCTTTGGGAAATTATGTGGGAGTGTGGTGCCCTGCATCTGAAAAACATGAAACTTTCAGTCTCACACCCGATTCATGAGCGAATGAAAAGTGTGTGGTTGTGTGTCAGCGATGTTGCCTTGTGTCCACCTTTTGGATTTAACCGCACCTGACATGAAGTTTTCTTTGTCTCTCGATCCAGAATCAAAAGTTCTGTGACTTTGTGGACAAACAGACTGGGTACAAGACCAAATGCATGCTCACGTTCCCTCTGATGGCTGAAAAAGAATGCACTGGAGTGGTCATGGCACTAAACAAAATAGGAGCTGACCACTTCTCTCCGGAGGACGAGGCTGTAAGATCAAACTCATAAACATGTATATTCAGGATTCTCAGTTGTGAGTCACTCAGTGGGCTCCAACAGTGTTGTGTTTGAAATTCTGACACATTGTTCACTCTGATTTATACTCACTACAGTATCAGATAGAGGCACTTTAACTGTATTTATTGTGTCCTCTTTGCATACAAAAATAGCAGCTATAATATGCCTGTGCTCTACCATTTAAAATTTTGTAACTAAGCCAGAGATCATGTTGCACTGGGATCACATCAGCTGCAACATTGATGACGTTCCCACCCATGAGTACTCAATAGTCATTACTTCACCATTGCATAAGTGCTCAGTTCCCTTGGTTTAGACCACACCCATTTCTAAACTCGACTGTCACTTTGATTTTGAATACACACCAGTCAAGTTTTGCATGTAGCACAAATGTGACACTATTGCAATGCCAAAATCTGTTTATAGACAGACAGACATATAAACACCTGCTAAAGTGCTTTAAACCTCCTCTGTGGTAACACATTTTGCCAAAAATGACACTCACACCTACAAACAAGGTGAAAAAAATACCACCCATACTGTAACAACAATAAAATAACAATTATTGCTGTAATTACAACTCCCCAAGAGTACAAAACACCCCCATTATGTCAGTGGGAGTCAATCAGACCTTACAGACTTGATGTGGTTCGATTTTGAGTATTCATCTTAAAAAAGGGCATCATGATTTAACAAGGAATATGCGATCTCTCTAGTCATCTTTTCTTAGGCAAATCTGTGCTGCTTTTCACAGTATTCAATCTGTAGTTGTGTAGTGACGCAACCTCTGCTCTGATTTCGTCCTCAGTTCTTTCACAAATACATGAACTTTGCTCAAGTCATCACCCTGCAGCATTACACAGCCTACATGTTCAATGTGGAATCCAGGAGGAGTCAGGTAAACTGAACTGTTGCTATTTGGTCAACAAAAGCTCCTACTGCCCTGTCTGAGTCAGGAAAATGGAGAGTATTGTCATACTGTGATGTTATCCAGCGGGAATCTCCCATCATTAGGCACTGATGAAAACTGTGCCCCTGTTGGTATGGAGAATTGCCTCCATTCACACCTGTTTCATCTCTCATAGGTGCTGCTGTGGTCAGCCAGTAAAGTGTTTGAGGAGTTGACAGACATCGAGAGACAGTTCCACAAAGCGCTCTACACTGTGAGGACTTATTTACAATGTGAACGATACTCAGTGGGCCTGTTGGACATGACCAAAGAGAAGGTTGGTCTTGCAGAGATTCACTTTTACCAATGGAATTGAATAGATAGCAGTCATGGCTGCAGGCATATATAGCTTAAAACTATTGTTGTCTGTTTTGTTTTTTTCCTGCAGGAATTCTATGATGAATGGCCAGTGAAACTGGGAGATGTTGAACCCTATAAAGGACCAAAAACACCAGATGGCAGGGTACCAAACTCATTTCCATCCTCATGACATCAGTTTCTGTCATGTATGACATTTTATAGCCTGCACACTGACATAGTTTGAATGAAGTGATTTCTAACAGACCTCTCCTTCTCATACAGGAAATAATCTTTTACAAGATCATTGACTACCTCCTGGAAGCCAAAGAAGAAATCAAAGTCATACCGTAAGCAGCGTTAATGTGCTACACACTAGCCTTCCATCCATTTTCAATACTGCTTATCCCTTAATGGTCGGAGAACATACAAACCCCACACACAAAGGCTTCAGCTTTCGAACCTAGAATGTCTTGCTATGAAGTGACAATGCTAACAACTGCACCACCATGTCGCCCAGCTAGAAACAGTTGGTTGATATCAAGAAATTGCAGAGAAGTGCTCACAATTTTTTAACCTAGTTTATTTCACTTATTTAGCCAGTTCTCTCATAAATAGAATTTTTCAGTCCACCAGTGAGACATCCAATATATTTTTAAAAACCATGGAGCAGTCAAGCTTGTCCAGCCATTATTCCTGCATCTGTCTGCTATTTGCACCACAGACTCCTCCGAGGGTTTTTGATGAGTGTTATTCGGGGACTAACATGAAATAATACCTGAGTCATTTTGACTTGAGGGTGGAGTTTCTGTGGAAGAAATGTCTGCATGAGTGTCTGCACTGTTTAACATGCTTCTCAGGGAGTGATCTGCTCACTGCAGCTCGCATGGCTCTGTGTGTTTGTGTCTTTCAGCGGCCCACCTGCAGACCACTGGGCTTTAGTCAGCGGGCTGCCGACCTACGTTGCAGAGAATGGCTTTGTAAGTGTCTCCCAGCCGCTGAAGGACAATAAAGGGAAACTGACTTGTGACATAGGTACAGAGACATATTGACAATTAAAAGCAGGACCATGAAAATGAAGTGAAAGACAGAATGGATGGACAAGTTTGGTACAATGTGAGAGAGCTCAACATGCAATAGGCAGCAGTGTGTGAGTTATGTCGATTATTGGTTGTTGGAGTGGAGCTGTGACTTGGAGAAGTTCTGGGTCAGTTTAAGGCACTGAATATATGACACGATACTGCATATTATAGATTTAAAAGTTGAAACATACTGCAATGAACATACTAATAATTGACTATAAATAACAATTGTGATTTCAAATGTATAAAGTAACAAATGCTGATAACAGATCCTCTTACTTCAATGTTGTTCATGTGACTGCAGATTTGCAACATGATGAACGTGGCTGCTGATGACTTCTTCACTTTCCAAGTGAGGACACTTATTTCATTCTTTTATTAAAGCAACATACACGTTACATGCAAGTGTCTATGGCACCGTTGTTATGCACTTTATGGCTGATTCCCTCATACTGTATGTACACAATAGAGTGTGTCTGTTTTGTTATACTTGTACAGATGGTGTAATGCACATTTGGTCTTTTCTTGCACAATGTGCGGATTTTGTATTGCTGCTTTGATGCTTGTATTCAGGAAGAATGAAGTCTTGATTTAAAACTTTTTGTGCAAATGACTTTCAGAAAGAGGCTGTGGACGAGACAGGTTTTGTCATCAAGAATGTCCTGTCACTGCCCATCGTCAACAAGAAGGAAGAAATAGTGGGCATTGCCACTTTCTTCAACAGAAAAGATGGCAAACCATTTGATGAACATGACGAACAGATCACTGAGGTTAGCACCATGAATTCTCTCTCTCTCATTTTTCATCACCATCATACAGTATGACTCATTTTGCACATCATCTCATTGACAGAACATTTATGTGTGTATACAGTAGATGCAATCCTGTCAACACTCTACACCACAGGTTTCCCTTAAGAGGGGAAAGATTTGTAGTTGTTTTGTGTTGAAGCATAAATTTGCATGTAAATGAAGAAATGTTCCAACATCAGCGATAACTCTTTACTGTTCTCAGATGTGGATTTTGCTGTAGTACCACCCATGTAATGAGAAGTATATATAAATAAATTCCCACTCAATGTGTTTATTAGCTGTATTAATGAAATAAAATCAATAATTCCAAATAAACCGATCAGTAGAAGGAACCTCTTCTTGTTCCTTGTTTGAAAACGCTTGTATTCATCTCTCTCACTCTCGTTGTTTGCTCCAGGCCCTGACACAGTTCCTGGGCTGGTCAGTGCTGAACTGTGACACCTATGACAAACTGAACCGTATGGAGTACAGGAAAGACATCGCCCAGGAGATGCTCATGTACCAGACCAAGTGCACCAAAGATGAGCTGCAGTCCATCCTGGTCAGTATCAACCAGACTTTCCTTCAGAGGCCCACCTTTGAGAGGCTGCTCAAACAAGAATTAAAAACAGTCTCAGGGCAATGCATTATGAAAAGCTTTTTGAGCAGTAGTCCTCCATTAGCATTTCTCTTGTCATCCACTTGTCACATAACATTTGGGTTTCTAACAGTTTTTAAGGTTACCATAGTTGGAGGAAGTTGATCTGTAAATTGTTGTAGATGATGGCTGCATGTAAATAATTGTTCTCTCCATTTTTATAACCAGAACACCAAAGAGAAGTTTGACTCAGAGCCTGAAGACTGCGACCAGAAAGAGATGTACAAACTGCTGGTATGTTTTATTTGATCCCTCAGGGGCAGAAATGTGGAATGAAATAAAAAATCTTGTGAAAAAGATACATACTGTAGGATTATAACAGTCATCACATGCATAGGCTTTCAAAAAATGAAAAAGTAAATGTAAAACTATGAATTTGCATATTCACATACCAAATTTAGTAACTACCAGCATTGGGAATGGACTTTAAAGAACACCATTCCAAAATCAGATTATCTTCAACTGTAAAATGGTAATTTTCTTATACTGATAAATCTAACCTGTCACTCACTAAACACAGTGTAATCATGTAGTCATCTGCACTTTCTGAATGCTGAAGGATTCATGTTTTCTGTCTCTGTGCAGAGAGCAACTTGCCCACCAGCCGACAATGTCAATGGAGAGAATCTTTACCTGTTCTCCTTCAGCGACTTCCCCGTGTCAGAATTCGACCTTATCAAAGCTGGCATTCGCATGTTCTTTGAGCTTGGAGTTGTTGAAAAGTTTAAAGTTCCCGCAGAGGTAAGTCAGGCACTTATTAGAGTCTCTTATCAGGCTGTAATAAGGAGCTTCGAATGTTTTTTTTATTGCTTTGAGAGACTGATATGACCTTGCAGTGAACTTTTAAGTATCACCTTACAGTAGTATCCATGTTAAAATGATTACATGTTTATTTTACTTTTATGAAATGTGGGTATTTTAAAATATGTAAAGAAAGGGACAATGTGCCTCAGAGAAGCAGAATCTTCAATGGCATCGGTGAATGTTTTGGGCTAACGGCCAAACTGCCATGGGTCTGTTTTGCTGGGAAAAGAGAAGTAGATGTGATCTTCAATTAGCCTCTCGAAGCATATCACGCTGGAGCTGCAAATCTGAGTGAAACTCGGTGGGTTAGCTGTGAAGGCAGAGTGGGTTTTTGTAGGCACAAAGAGTAAAGTGTACTTTTTAAAACATGGGTACATCACACTGGATCACGGTCAAAATAATATTTGAATAATAATAATATCTTAGCACTTTTTCTTTTCCCTAAATCGGTACTCTAAGTAATACCCACTCTCTCCCTCTCTTACCCTTTCCCTCCCAAGTCACTGACCAGATGGATGTACACAGTAAGGAAGGGTTACCGTGCCATCACCTACCACAACTGGAGGCATGGCTTCAATGTAGGCCACACCATGTTCTGCCTGCTCCAGGTAAACAGGAGTATCTTATAAGTTTTTCTCATCCTTGCATTTATATCTCCTGTTTGCAAATGCTTTCTGTTTCATGGAGACGGCATGTGAACCTGGTAACTTTTACATAACAGGTTATGGCACAGGACATAACACAATACATCTGGTTAACACTGCTATGTCTTACAAGACAGTAAATCACGTACATCGTCCCCATGAGAAGTTTTATTTCTTCATAAAGCCAAATGAGAATTTGCACTAACAGAGGTGAAACACATAAAGTACGTACAATAATGTTACTGTGCCACAGAACAATATTATACTTAAAATGAATATTGCTAATGCCCAATTTTTGGCTTTCCAACCTACAGACAGGGAGGCTGAGGAAGTACTACTCTGATCTAGATGCCTTTGCCATGGTGGCTGCTGCTTTCTGCCATGATATCGACCACAGAGGAACCAACAACCTCTACCAGACAAAGCAAGTCCAATTAATTCTTTCTGTGTGTGTGCCCTGAAAGTTCAGGTATGTGCGTTTGTGATCCGTGTGTCAATTGTTTTGTCTATCCTTGTCTCTTTTTCTCTTTAGGAGTGCACATCCTCTGGCCAAACTTCACGGCTCCTCCATTATGGAGAGGCACCACTTGGAGTACAGCAAAACACTCATGGCTGAGGAGGTACAACAACAAGTTGTTGGTCTAATAATTAAAAGTAACAGACTTTCTTAGGAAAACCGACACAAGTTCTGATCACTTTTCACTGTCTCTCACAGAGCCTGAACATCTTCTGCAACCTCCAGAAGCGTCAGTTTGAACACGTGCAGCACTTGTTTGACGTCTGCATCATTGCCACTGATCTGGCCCTTTACTTCAAGTGGGTTTTCATCCTTTTAACTGACTCAAAGTTTTTATAGAATCAATTTGTGTATTTGCTGAGGTCATGCAGTCTGATTGACTCTTTGCTATTTCATCTCTTTGTCCTCACACAGAAAGAGAACTATGTTCCAAAACATTGTGAATGCCACAGAGCCCATGGCAGAAGAAAAGGAGGCCATTGCCTTTGTTTCCAACAACCCCATCAGGAAGGAAATAGTCATGTATGTAACCGATCCAAGTGGAGGAAGAAAACATCTGTTGAGGATATTTCTGTGCAGTTTACTTTAAAACACACTTGTGAGAAGATTTGTGAACGGCAGATCCTTGCAATTCATCAGCATCACTGGCAGGTTGTCATCTTCTCTTACCTGACTGTCTCTGTCTCACACCCTCAGGGCCATGATGATGACAGGCTGTGACTTGTCAGCTATCACCAAACCCTGGGAAGTACAGAGCAAGGTGGGTGAACAGGCATCACACACAGTGATGATTTACAAAAATAAAGGGTCACAGAAAGTGCAGGAGAAAATACACATAATAGTTTTATGTAATCTAAAAATGTAGTTAATTCTGTCTGTTTTTAATCTTTTATAGAGCTACAATCATTTTGTTTTTTCAAAGAATACAACAGGATGAAGCCATGGTCAGCTACAGCTTTTGCTGTTACCTTTTATAGAGGGCCAAAAAGAAATAACCCTCACAAGATGAAAAAATGTCCTGAGAGTGAAATGTGTTTAGTTGTGTTTATATTTGCTTTGAGCTCCTTTTCTCATTCTTGGCTCCTCTGTCTGTTTGTTTGTCTCTAGGTAGCCCTGATGGTTGCTGCTGAATTCTGGGAACAGGGAGATTTGGAGAGAAGTGTTTTGGACCAACAGCCTATTGTAAGAGTTTCTTCCTTACTTAACATATTTTTTCTCAGGTTTGTAGAACAACGGTTTGCCCACTTTTCACCTGAAAAATCTCTCCGCTGTCTCCCTTAGCCCATGATGGACAGAAACTGTGCTGAACAGCTACCCAAGATGCAGTGCGGTTTCATCGACTTTGTGTGCTCATTTGTATACAAGGTAATGATAGATTCTTTTTTCACTGTACAGCTGCTCAATTTTTTCTGAGAGCAAAAATCTGGGTCATTATAAACAATGAAGAAGAGATGATTGTGCAGAGATGGATGTTGAGGCCAGAAAGAAAACAGACATGGATTTTGCAAACCAGGGTCCTGCCCTGACCTGACCTGTTTAACCTAACTGGCCCCAGTTGGAATGTCAGCTAGCTATTTGTCAGTCTGTCAGGATGGTATTTGGACAAGAACACACACATAGGCATATGTGCATAATGACAAAAATGTGTCTGGCATCCCTGTGGACTTGTGAAGTTCTTCTTCCTCTCTTCCATTCTGCAAATAACAGGTACTTACATCCATTGTGTTTCTCTCCACTTGCCAGGAGTTTTCCAGGTTCCACAAAGAGATCCAGCCCATGTTTGATGGTCTGAACAATAACAGGGCACACTGGAATGAGCAGGCTCAGGTGTACGAGGCAAAGATTAAGGCCATTGAGGATCAAAAGAAGAAACTAGAAGAAGAGGAAGCCAGGAAAGGTAAAAAAAAACAAACAACTTACCCATTTCATGGCCTCATAGAAGATAAAGCATTCATTGTTAAAACTGATCATACATCTTGTTTATTTATGTATTTGCAAAACAGGTGATGGTGGGAAGTCAAAGACCTGCAGCATCTGCTAAATCCATCCAGTGCTTCAATCTGGACTGTTGAAGTTAGGACTAATCCAGGCTACGCTAGCCTATAATTCTGGTCTGATGAGTTGTCCAAATTGGATCCCTGCTAGGCTAGCTTGGTCTGGTCTGATCTACATCAGCGTAGTTCTTTCAGGTTAGGTGCACTCCTGCTCTGGTGCTGTCCAGGCGCGCCCCGTTTGGTCTGATCTGGTTCAGTCTAGCCTACTTCAGTCTAGTGTAGTCAGGTCTCATCTACAGTCCATTCTGGATCAAGTTAACTATTCTCCAAGGAGAGTCAGAAACATCACCCAGAAGCAATGTTTGGACTCTGACTGCAAGAGACGTAGTTTGGCTCTGAAGATGTGAAGTACATGAAACTTCCTTGTTCTTTTGCTTCATGCAAAACACACAAACTGTGATTTGATTAGCAAAACATATGTGGACAACATATTTCCTTTTAAGATAGCAATAATTGAAACATTCCTAACTTGCATGGTTTGGAACCATGGTTGGAGAAGGTCAGTAAGCTGTAATCAAATGTTCCAAGTCAAGCTTCAGTACCACTTTTTAAGTATAAATCGTTCAAATTGGGTACAAAATGTATTACATGTGGGGTGTATCCATGCCAAAGCACTAGTTTTCACACAGGGTTCCTTTTGGCTGTCACTTTACGCACAGCATAGTAGGACTGTAGGTTGCACAATGCACTTAGCTGCTACTGCTCTGACAGTGGCAGGCTATGCATGGAGGGCAGGGGGCAGGCAGGGGAAATAACCACAGGACTTTGTACTTACAGGCATAAGAGGAAGGGGGTTAAAATTCTGGTTTTGGTTCACAGTTTAAGTAGTATGGGATACTTTTAATGAGGTGTGAAATAAATTTCATGAACCCCAAAAAAGAGGGAAACAGCAATCTAAAAGATCTGTCAATGCTCCCATCAACAAGGGCTAATGTTTTCTTACCTCAAAGGCACCAATGAGTTATGTGAGGGCATATTTATTTGAATATGCAATATATCTATATACATATATATATTTTTGGATTGTTTTCTGAGAATTTTGTACTTTAACTGTCTCCACGGATGGAGAGATAGAGACGAGCTTTGATGGCGCTCTGAATCTGCTAAAATCACATTCAAGGCATCGAGAATATGTTTTGAACTGCATGAATTGTGCGTCTTTGTGGTCAGCTCTGATAAACACCCGTGAGCTGTGTTTCATCACATCCATCTACCTGGAAAAATAACTGAAAGTGGTGATATACATAATATTTACACCAATGTTTAGAGGAAACTTACAATTCCATATTGAGTCACAAGAGATTTCTTTTTGATTTCACATGTACATAGTTAATGACATAGCCACTTTAAAATGTAAATTGTGTGTAATACTTAATAATAAGTGAAGCATAAATTGATTTGAAGAATGTAAAAGCAACCTTTGCTTCTTCTAAGGAGGCAAAAGTCGCGGTCAAACAGGGTAGAGTAGATCTACCTCTCCTTTAAGAAGATTTGACAGGATTTGATTTGATTGTCAGCCAGCATTTTACATCCACACAGCTTTAGACTTTAAATACCCTTCTTACAGAGGAGGTGAAGCAGGCTACCAAAGCCTTATCATATATGAATGTGCGGACGACTTGTGTTTGTAAAGATGCAGCTATAGCATCATTGATTGTATGACTGTTCAGGCCAAAGTCCTGTGCTGCTTCTCACTTATGCAACAGTGAGATGAATCAAGCAGTTACTGTGGTTTGATGTGAACTCTGTGTGAATGTCCCGACAACATCTCTCCATGTAAACCTAAATTGAACTTGAGCTAGATCTCTCGAACTTTCTGAAACACTTTTAGCAACATCCCTCCTGGGGCAAAGGCAAGCTGTGGCTCCCAGTTTTCCTGTTACACAATGCCATCTCCTCTAATCAATAGAGCATCAATCAAAGGCACTTAATCCCATCAGAATGGCTTTGGGACTACCAGGAATCTCCTTTTCTGCCTCTTGAGGTGAAGCTTGGGAACTGTTTTGATCACTGAAGCAAAAACCATACAGAAACATCAGCCCCTGAAATTGACCTCACTGTTCTTGCTGCGCACATTTTATGCAGATGGTTCCACCATCAGTTTTGGCTCTGGTGATAAAAATGGCCCCTTGTTTTCCCTACAAGGCTCCTTGGTGTGATACCAAATAAAGCACTGTATACTTTCTACTCATCTGAAAAAGGACATTAGAAATCTATCATTTGATGTATGAAATGGCCTCTGCTGCATGTGTACGTCAGGAGATGTAATTTGTGTGAGCAAATAAAGAAATTTATGGAGGCGTAAGAACAGAGAATCACATTTTCTGAATATAAAAACATATAGCACACGCACAAAGGTGATACTGTATCTCTCATTCACACTCCTTTACTTGAAGGTTAGACAGACACAGAGAATGAACTTAAGAAACCTTTGGCTTAGCTGTCATAGCACTCGTTCTTAGTCATATATCGTGCAGGGATCTTAGAGGCTCCAAAGCTGGATGAGCCTCTGGGGAAAGAGGATCAGTGGATTGGTTCTGATCCCTGTCCGATGCAGTGTTGTCTGGCCATGTTCAACATCCTGTGTCCCACTGGCTGCAGATTCTGCGTGCACATAACCTGAGATTGCATGGTGTTATGTCATCATTTTGAAAAGAATGCAGCCATTTAGAAGACAGTAAAGTATCTCTATATTAGAATGGAGGGTGCTACAAGGCCTCCTCTAACAAGATAGGATATTTGACATTATGGAACACAAATGAAGCACCATAATTTCTCTTTTTGTGGGACACTAATGCTTGTCAACCACTGCATCAATCTGACCTTTCATTTTTTATAATTTAGGTTATTTAGGAATATTTAGGTATCAATTCCTCCCAGGATATTGGTAAGGGCCTCTTAATTTGCCCACATGAAGGCAAGATTTTTTTTTTAACTAAGTAAACAAATGCTGTCAATTGATCAACTGTAAATGTATTGAGGTGTACGAGTCCAGCCAGGGGCCAACACATCCCAACCCTACTCAAAAACAAGATGTTAGTCCTCAGTGTAGCATTTTATACTCCATTTATGCACCTGTTAGTTTATCAATCACATTGTATATAACTCCTGAGAAAAATGAACTGAAGAAAGTTAAAACGAGACAGACAGAGCTGTAAAAGATACAGTAATTGTCTTTATTTAAGCCAAGGTCTATAATCTCCCCAGCAATCTCAGTCTCCGTTTCCGCAAATCGAAGTCGGGGCAGTCCTTCAACTTGCCTTTGGCCAGAGTTACATCTCCAACTAATCCTTGTCTGTAAGAGCAGAGTGCTTGATTCTTCTGTGTTAACAACACTAAGAGTCTACAGCCATGCTAATGGCTTTGTGAGTCTGTACTTGCAGGGCCTGCTAAATTATGTTTTGAGCTAAATCTAAACAAAAGTATGCTGACATGCTCTCAGTTTTATCAGCAACATGTTGGTGTCTAACCAGTACATGCTGCCATCTAGCATTTGCTAATTATTTCAAATCATTAGCCAAATATTTGTCATTAACCAAAGTATTGAACAGATTGAGATTTTGACCTGATGTTCTCACCAGATGAAAAGTCATGGCATCACTAAAGTAATTACAATTCATCACAAAGGGATTTGAATGTCGGCACCTATTTTCAGACACACACGGCCATCCCTAGAAGAACAGCTGAAACTGCTTTCATTGTATTCCCCACAGAGATTGTGTTGGAATTGAAATGGAGATGGTGACAGACGTGTAAATCAAAGACTGTGACAGTTACATGGTAAACATTATGTTTATTTCTGTTGCAGCAGTGAAACACACAGTCAAATAAAAGCACAGAACAGTACATGCTTAATGTCAGTGTCGCACAGAAGGAAGCGTTGTCACAGCAGGGTTGCAGCTGATACCAGCAGAGTCAAAGAAACATGTCTTCAAAGTACTCATCGAACTCCTCCTCCCTAAACAGATAAACAAAAATCGCAGAAATATTATTTCCTGTCATGCACAGCGCTGACACAGGCAGTTTTCTACTGTCTTTAAGTTGCCCCTGACTAACTCTTGCAGTGTTAGCACTTTTATTTATTTCATTTGCATTTTATCTAAGATGTTGATAATGTGAAATTATGTCAAGTATAAATGTTGATAAAGAATACAAATAAATACCCAAATTTACATGCGATTCTTAGCATAACAGTAACATAGGAGTAGCCATGAATGTTGAGCATTGCTTTATGTTTTCTATGATGGTTGATTATGAAAAATGACATGAAATTCAGCTCAAAGAAATCGTTATTACTCATCTTACAGAACCATATTCGTTGTGTGCTAGTCCACTGTATCCAGTGCAATAAGTCAGAATCTCGCGATATTTTAAACGTGACGAAAGTTGCACAACGCTGACAAACTAGTGAGTAATTAAAAATGCACCTGCATCATTTTGCATTTTGTGGCATTCAGTCACATATTAATCATTGACGTTTTCTTAAAAATAGTATTAAAATATTGTCTCGTTTTCATGAAACCAGTCTGGTGTATTGTATCTTCTCATGAGCTGGGTGTATTGTCACACCCCTGTTTAGAAGCACTACCATCATATTATTGATGTTTTGTCTTGAGGTCAGAGTTTTGCTCATATGGTAGATGATTGAACACTGCCTGTAACTGCTGACCTTTACAGTAAGATCTGAGAGCAGAAATCTAAATGTCAGGAGATGCGTGACATTCACAGGTTAAAGGTTTACTGACTACCCTGTCCCTTCAGGACAGATTTGTGTGGGGTATCCAAGTGGGCTATGTACTGTGCTGTATTGAGATCAGTACCCTATGTAGGCTAAGTGGTAATGACTGCCTGTGATGGTTTTACAGCAGCTTACTGGGCGTGATTTAATATGAACATTAGCTGTTAACCTACCTTGACTTTTCCTCTACCGCAGGGGCGGGTCCTCGCCAGTGGTCAGCTTCTGATTGGCCCTCTGGTTTATCCTCAGCCTCAGAATCTAGTAGGAGAGTTTCAGAGAGCTGACAGTCAACCTTCCTAGAGGGAAAATCTAGGTCGACCGATAATGCTTATTCATCAGGTTAAATGATAGGGTGGTAGCCTCACAAAGCAGGAAGTTGTTTCACGGGATCTGTTTTTGCTGAATTGTAAGTCAGGGAACAGCCAATCAACAGCTGAATCAGCTTGATCAGATATTTGCTTGACCAATCGGTGAACTTTTAGACAATACCAAACTCTCACACTAAGCTTTTGCCCCCCTAGATGTGGCCCTTATATAAAGTCCCTCAATATCCAGGAGAGAAGGTTCCTCCTTAAAGTCCCTGAATGTATTGCTCACATAATAAATGATATTCGAGGATTCCTCCATCTAAATCAAGTTCAGCTTCAACAGCTCCTTCAAGTGTGTTTGACTGAGACAAAGACAGGGAAAATGTGTGTTTAAGTATGTATTCCAATGCATGTTGAACTCAATGACATAACCTTTGGACAGAGAAAGTTTGTTTTTGTGCTCAACTTTCCCCACCCACCCATCCAGACCCTGGAACAAATAGAAGAGGGGCATGGGGGCAATAACATACTTCATTTCATGCTGCTCACAGTGAAGGGGGGAAAGACAAGGAAAAAAGCAAACAATTCAAAAGGAATGATGAGAAAGACAGCTGAGAAAAAGCAGACTGCCTGTCTGTCTAATTCTTTTAAATACAAAGCTAATGGATGTGTTTGGAGGAGAAGTGTCATGACCTGACAGGCTGGTAGAACGTAAAGAGTGCAATATTTTGTGGTTTTTTTTAAAAATGGTGGTGGTACATGTGCACATGTGTGCAAAGGAGTTATGAATGTTACCTTTGTCCGAGTTTAGCGAATCATCTGAGCTGCTGGAAGAGGTGGAGCGATCTGAAACAGAGAGAATATAAAAGATAACATTGAACCCAAGAGAAAAATGGGAACGATATCTTTTCCAAGAACAAAGCGCAAATAAGGCTGCTCCCTCAGGCTGCTGCAATCTGAGGAGATTACTGCTGTAATTAATGGGACAGTTTCAGAGGAGTCTTACCTCTCTGCCTCTTGTGTTTGTTTTTGTGTTTGTGCTTCTTGGAATGGGGAGATGTGCTCTTCCTATTCTTTTTCTTCTTCTTCTTCTGTGAAGGCTCCTGGTTCTCCTGTGGTAACCTTTTAGTTGTTGCCTTCGCTTTCACCTCTTTCCTCCTGCAAGTAGAATCACAATTTGACCAAAATGCATTCACCGCATTCCTGTTGGTACGCCTCCACCATAGAGTCAAGTTGAAGTTTACATCCATGTCTGTCCAGACAAATATAATATATGTAGTGAAGGCTTCCATTAAAGCGTGAAGTTATGGCTTGCGTTATGGCCAGAAATGTGTTTTGTGAGATCACAATGGCCCTGACCTCTGAACTTCAGGAGACATCATACTCACAAGAATGACCACAGCTATAGCTATCCTAAAAATCATGACACTCTGAGTGGTAAGAAGGTCAAACAGGAGACATGAATCATGATTTGAATCCTAAACTCCTGCATGCTACAAAATAGTGTAATAGTATGTGCTGACTGTCAATGGTGACCTGCTCTTCTTTTAGCAGATGAGTGCACACAGTCTTTAAAATCACTCATTGTGAGCAAAGAGATCTACATTTTTAATGTTGAGATGCATCAAGGGGGAAAAGTAGGTTGGCTTACTTGTGATGGTAGTTGAGTTTGAAGGAGCATTCAGGGCATAGTCCTAGAACAGAAACAACATGGAATCCTCATCACCAGCTCATCTGTGGTAGAACTGGTTTCATTGTTATTGCTGTCATTATCATTATTATCATTACAGCCATTATCAGCGTGCTGTATCATTAAAGTCTTGCACTTTTTATAGCATCTTAAATGTAATGTTGGTGAACAGGGGCATGAAGCTTAAGGTATAGCTGCTATCAGAGTAAGTTGCTGTATTTTATCCACTAATGTACAGTATTTAGGGGATTAAATACACTTAAATGAGCATTTCTCATCTATTTACAGTTAATGACCTGTGTAAACGTACCACTAGGAAGTTTATTGCACACACAGGCACAGTTCAATGTTTCTCACTACAACAAACCTTGTGTCTCTTTTGGGCCTAACAAACATTTTGTGTGATTTTTTTTCCCCATACAATTAGGTCCAGGTTTAGTATGAGAGTTTATTTTATTTAGTGCATATCTTCTATGGATTTCAATATCAGCAGAAACTGAACATTGATGAAACCCCTGAATGAAAAGCACATTTTCCCAAGCTTCCTGTAAGCGTTAAACAGAATTTTAAGTATTAGTTTATAGTGCCTCTGAATGTAATAACTTGAGTGTAAACTGACAAAATAGTTCAACACCAGAATACATCTGGAAACATGCTCCATTACATAAATAGATAATTTGTACTTTGTGTACTAACTAAAAAGCAGAGGACCAAGGACAGAATCCTGTGGAACTCCAGCTTCACTCTTGAAGAAATACAAGTTCTATTGTTTAAAGAGAAAACACACTGCTCATGGTGGAGATAAACTTTAAAGTCTGGTAAAACATTTAAATGCCCGTGTGTTTTACAAAAGTTATTCATTAATTCATATCCATAAAATAATTGCAACATTATCCTTATCCATTACATTTCTCCACTGCACTTTGCCAAGTTCATGCTCCAGGGTTGCCAGATCAAATTCCATTACTGTCAAAACATGGAGGACTGTCAAAACATTGGATTAAGAATTACTACAAGCAGGGAAACACTTTTCTTGTTAATGAGGAGAAACAACATGTCTGGACGTGACCTGTTGCATCAGCTTGTTAAAAGAGCCTGTCATTCCCTGCTTGACTGAGTTGAATATGACTGTTGGGTCTTCCAATTATGGTAATTATTATAATAGGATTTTCTGCAGTATGATACCTGAAGGAGGATTATTATGAGCCAGGTCTTAGAAGGGAAACCCCACCAGGCCACTGCCACATACACACACAGTATATGTGTGGTATGTACATGCTACACTTATTCACAAACACAACTTTAACTAAGAGTGACCCCAGAAAATGGAAAGATAAGTTGCCCTTTAGCTTACTGAGTTTGACCAATGCATTCCTCTTCTCGTTGTGCTCCACGTAGGCAAAATTCACCTCCCAGCTTTTGAGGCCTTCTTGTTTCTCACAACGTTTGTTTCCGCACTGGAATTGACCTGGAAGAACAGAAAGCACATGTACTGGACACATGTAAACATGCACTGACCTGATTGGAATATGGCTGATTGACTGATTGGAATATACTCAGTGTTGATAATACTTTAGTAAGAAGTAGAACGCAAGCCACAGAGCCCCGATGGGAAAAGTACGAATATTCCTGTGTTTTAAAGAATTAATATGCACACAACAAAAGAGACAACAGTTGATATAACACAATGTTACTGAGAAAAAGGCCCTTGTTTTATTTAGGGATAGAGAGAGTCAAACTATAGATCTCCAAACACTCTCTACCACCACCACCAGCAGCACCCTGCTCTACACCCCTCTCATACTACAATCCTTCCTCCTTATCCCACTGCTCCCTCTCACCCTCTCATCTTCCTTTCTTCACCTGCACAGCCTGCCTGTTATCCCTAGTGGAGCTTAAGGTGGAATTGATCTGGACACCGGGGTTCCTCCAGATTGTGGCAGAGGGAGAATGTGCGTCAGAGAAGTCCATTCTTGGCAGAGGGAGAAATGGAAAGGGATGCCTGCCCTCACCTGCCTACGATAGAGACTAAATATTCAGGTGAGGTGACACAGGCCACCATGGCGTCAGGCCACTTGGTCCATAAGGAGTTTCACTTCACGTGCTGTATTAGATTAAGGTATGACGTCAACTAAAAAAAGAGACTTGGCTCCTGTCCTGGTTTGTGATGAGGTTGACTGGGTTTATTTGGGAGAGCCTGAAATTATATATTCAAATTAGCCAAATAAACCAGCAAAAAATAGAATAGGAGTTTATACTTAAGGTAGGGTCAATTAGGTAGGGACAGTCAGTATGCTGGTATGACTCTAAAGCAGAATACAGCTGTATTTTATTTATTTTGTCACATATTACATTTTATCACACAGCCAAGATTTTGATTTGATTTCTATTTCTTACTATGTAACCAGCTGTAAGCTTTTAATATAATTTTCTGATTCCCCAAGATTTATGACATTTTATTCCAAGTCTATGGCTACGACAACATATTTAGAAAATTTTCAGCTTCATGACATCACCGTCAACTTTTTTTCACCATCATGCAAATTACTTAGGGAATGAATGAATGTATCATTTCAGCATAATATACATGTTCATCTGCCTACATTTATAAATACCTCCAATTTAAAATGTCACCTTGTTCAAGAAAACTAAAAATGCCAGCATATCCCTTTAAATCCTCGATGACCGGTCTTTTCTGACACTATGTGGGTGTGACTTGGGCCAGGGCCATCTGCTCAGCTATGTGCCAACGTGACGCCATGAGCTTTGACCGGTGCGCGGAGACCTGAGGGGATCCTGTCCTGTCTCCACCATCATTAGTGACGTCAATTACAATCACACTGGAACCCTCCTGTGATTTCTTACTCTCTCCATGATGCACTCAAAAAATCAATCAAATACATCCAGTCTGTCGACACAGACACCAGCTTTTATCTTTAAAGAAAGGTAATCGGGGTGCAAAATTGTCAACCAGACCCCCCTAGGGGTTTGTGTTGTTCACATTTTTCAACCCCAATGAGTTTGCAGCCATCAGAGGTAAAAGTCTGTGCTTTGCCTACACAAAACTGAGTGCCCTTGAATAGGGTACTAAATCCCCTTGCTGCTGCAGAGAAACAGTCAGTGTCAAATATGCCAAATATAAAAGAATGTGATATATTCGAAGGTTACAACACGGAGAGAGTGAATGTGTCTGACCCTCCAGCTACTCATAACCACAACACTGGAAACCTTGGAGTCAATGGAAATCAGTTTTTTGGCAACTTCTTTGATGAAATAAATGTCAAAAACTAAATACAATCAAGGACAGGAAACAATTCTTTGCTTATTTCTACCCCCGGGCCCCACAGTTTCCTGCATGAAGGGTAATCAGCACAACTTCAGTCACTGGTGTTATGCTCAGAAGGCAGATTTTTTAAAATGGGGCCACACAGGCCATCCCTGCTTTACAAATAAGATGTTGAAAGTCTTCAGAGAAAAGGATCGCCACTGTGCTTTGTTGACAAGTACTGTTTGCTGTCATACATCAGGTGAGCCTCACGTGCTCCATGAAAAGAGCTGACACCAGGCTGGCAGAGTAAACCCGTTAATAGAGGGAACTCCTGTCCTCCTACGTCAATGGTCACTAATGCCTCCAGCCAGCAGGCTGAGATCAAGACGGATACACCACAGGACAGATGGCTGGATGATTAACATTGACTGGATGAAGTGGCAGGGTGGTGACCTCCGCAAGTGCTCTTTCACTTTTTATTTACTCTTGAATTACTGTTAAACTTTCTTGAAGAACACGTTATTATGAAACTATAGGTCTGATTTCGATAAAAAAAATATTCCTTAATATATAAAGACTGTGGATGTTTTTACATGAGACCAGTTGACCAACTGATTATTTCTGTGTTCCTAAAGTGACAACTGATTGAAAAGTCTGATGGTTATTGAGCTAGAGAGTTCAGTGCTGCTTTCCCGCCTGCTCTTGATACCCAACACCCCCTTCGGCCGCTCTTCCTAGGGGTCCACCACCTTTAATAAATTCTCAGCCTGTGGGAAACGATCAACACTCACTGCCCCCAGGCAGGTTTTTCAAATATTGGGAATGTAACTACTTCTCCGACTATACAGTCCCACCTCTGACTCTAGATCAGATTTAGCCTTTTTATGTCTGTCTGTCACATTGACAAGCAGCCCAGACTGCTGACCTGAAGTTCAACACTCATTCTATTTTGCAACTCTTATTTACCCCACAGCACCCAGTTAAATAAGTAGACTGAGGAGCATTACATGCCACTGAGATTATGTTTTATGCAGTATGTGTGCTGAGACCAGCATTAAATCTGTCTGTCCCTCTGTTTGCTGCTAAGAAATACTCATATTTCTTTTCAGTTCAGACACACTCACAGATAAACACATTAAAACAGAGACATTCGCACTTCCATTGTTAGCCTGGGAAACTCTGAAAGCTTTGCAGGCTGCGGGCTAATGAGCTATCACTTCTAACGCGTCAAATACACTCACTCTCTTCTCTGGAGCTGAAGGATTTTGTCTGGCAAAACAGAGCCCAGCAGGACATCCCTATAAAGTACAAACCTTGCCAATGTTGGAACCCAGGCCAGGCTAAAAGAACCATTTAAAGCAAATGAGACAGTCTCACCTTTAAATTGGCCTGTCACTTTCATTTTACTTAAAAAAGAAAATTAAGGCAAACTGGCAGGACATAATAGGATGTGACAATATTCAAACTCAATCATTTATTAGTGGACTAAATGCTTTATAGAAAAACCTGACCAGTAAGTCTGAGGATAGAGGTAAAATCAGACAGGCAGAAACTCAGACAAGAGCAAGTAGGAATTAGTAAAAATGCTGTAACAAAGTAAAATCCAAAGAACAAATGATATCACTGCAAATATAATAAAATCTTCCGTCAGCATGCTACGTCCAAGTGATGGCTTAAAGTGGCCTCACACCCCAGAGAACAGTGCTAGTTATACAGAGGCGACAGAGGTGGGTCAAACCCGATTCCTGACCTGAAAGTGAGCATGTGGCGGCGGGCATGGTAAAACCAAAGACAGGAAAGTTATATAAGCCGAGACCTTTCATACTCTTTTCTTTGACAAGAGGCCCACCAAAACATAAGCCTGGCCTCAACTACCTTTGGCCCTTGACCTCCTTCTGACAGCAAGACTAAAGCTTAATTTATACCACAGGGGAAACCCACAGAAAAACAGGACTTGGAATGAAAAGCCCTCATGCTTTACACCACATACATCTTCTCCAGCGTAAAAAGACATATTTTAACATTCAGCAAATTCAACGAGGGGTTTCTGTTATTACCAAATCCTGTCTCGCATACTTTTCAATTTTCTTGGTTCATTGTGATTAGTACGATTCGGGTCTTTCTTCTTTTGTGATGTGGCCACAGTTGGTTTTGTTGATTAAAATCTTTGCATTGTACCTCCCCGCCTTCCTGCCTCTGTCTGCATTTTGGGTCCAACAACTTGATTTCCCCAGTGACACCTCAATAATTCCTCAAGATGTGGGAAAAGCTAGGACGGCATGTGATCCTGCTCTTCTGTACTTGATTCAAGAACATAACGTCCCTTCTCTTCCTCCTTTATAATTTATAAGTAAAAATATTTCACTCTCTAAAAGAGTAGAGATGGAACCCTCTTGGCAGCGCGCACTCTTACATCCCATATCGCACCGTGGCCATGAAAAGAAAGGTCAGTGCTCTTGGTAATCCACCTGATTGGGTGAAGAGTAGTCAGCATTACCTAATACCAACATGGCCTGAAGTGCACAGAGAGCAGGAGATACTAAGCGGATGATTTCCAAAAAGGTGTTTGGAGCAGAGAGGAAGTGCAGTGCCCCTTGAAAGGAGCTGTAGGATCAGTTTAATTGGGAAAAGTCCGGTCTTGTCTAATTTATCTGTAAGCAGAAGTCAAACCTGGCCACCTGGCAAGCATTACACACAAGCCTGGACTAATTTTGCATTCAAGTGTCTGTGTTTGACTAATACTGTTTATCAGCCTTCAAATGAAATCAAACTCAAATCATACTGAGTCTATGCTAGACTACCTCCCCCTTTAACTTGAAACAGTAACACATTTAACTTTCTCCACCTCTGAACGAAGAAGTCGGGTCAACCTTACAGGACTAGATTAGTATTGATTGTTTGGAATGTGTGAGTGTCCCATGCTCTAAATAGTGCCTAAGAAGTATTTCTCTGGCACTCATCAATGTATACAAATCACAGATGTGACAGCTGAAGTCAAGTGCCTCTGACCTGATCTAATCCAACTTCCTGTAGCGTATTGCTACAGGGGATGAACTGTCAAAGATCAAGATTACACAGTCTTAATCTGGAACAATATATTGGCTTAGTCAGCTTTCTCAGACACACTGTGTATGTATGCAAGGCTGTGTTGATGTAAACATGAGCAACTTATTCAAATGTAAAAGGTGTGTGTGTATGTGTGGCTTGAGGCATGCTCTCAAGGCAGCTGTACCCTCTGCTGCCTCTGCCTCAGTTGATTTAAAGTATATGTATATATGTATATATTTATATATATATTTTCATTGTCCGGTGAAGGAGCAATAGACAGGGAGGAGGTGTTTAATGAAAAATTAAGACATTGATCATCAAAGTGCTGCCAAACTGTCGAGGTAGGCTCCATCACAAGTGCAAAACCCTGATGAGGTTTTTCTCTGGGTGTGAGACACAAATGGGGAACCAAAATATTGGGTATGAGGGAACATTTGTGTGAATTATTACTTTAATTGATCATAGAATAGTGTGAATAAACTGGCATGGTTCAAACAAAATTAAAATAAATCTGAAAAGTCAGATATTTGAAAGGTTTTCTGAAATGGGATAAATCAATGCTACATGAAACAAGCATATTTTTACATTAGTCCTTTTGTAATAAGAGATTTGTGTTAAGGAGTATCCACTGTATCTAATACAGTTCACTGCCATCTTTTGTCTTTATCGCTGTCGCCATCTAGTGGAGAGAAGTGTGAAGTGTTGATTGATTATGTCGGTTGAAGAAACCTTATGAGTCCTAAAAATTAAACTTAAAATACTCGTAACATCAGACATTCATCAGAACTTCTCAACTGGAATGCTACTGTGAATATTAAGTAATATTTTTTTTTATTGATTACTTGTTTTTGTTTTCCTAGATTTTTCTGATGCTGTTTCACCACTATCAATAATTTATTTTCGCTTGTTTTCCAGCTGTGAGCAGCTGCTTCATGTCCTCGGTGCCTTGCATTGTGAAAAGGTAGCTGCATCAACAACACACTCAAACTTAGTATTAATTCTGTCTGGTCTGAATATGCATCATTTGATCACTTTTCTACATTACGTAGTAGAAAAAATGAATGCCTTCAGTAAGTGAAGTGGACTCTTTAATTATACAGAGTTGTGCTTTACATATGCTGCCTTAAGAAAGCAGTATATGTAATATAAAAAATATATACATTCAAAATGTAAAATAATGTTGGCTGTGCCATACCTTTGCCAGAGACAACTTCATTCTCAGTCCGCCAACGAAATCCAAACTGTCGGGCATAAATTTAACAAGATTCATGTAAATGAGCAAAATCAGTTACAATAAAACAGCCAACACAACTCACAACTTACAGTTTTCCTTTAAATAAAGCTAAATTTAATCTCCTACAATAACTAAATAACACAGTCCTACAAAAACTCTTTTCAGCAGCCTAACCTCTCCATCAAAATAAAGTCAGAGAAATAATAAGGTGTTCAGAAGGTGTGAACACCTACAACAGATATCTTCATGTGAATATCATGTGCTACTACATTACACATTCACACCTTTATAGTACGTCATGTGATTTAAATGTCTGCAGCATCTTTCGTAGCCAGAACGAAGCATCAGTGAACCGATCCAAACAGATGGTACACTTTTCACTTAAGCTCGTCATTAGCATGTTCGCCGGTGTCTGTGTGCAGAGTGTTTTCACCTCATTTAGCCCACGCTACAGATCAAAACCGATGCAACTCACCGCTGCATTTCAAATCATTGGGCAAATCACAAGAATTAATACAGAAAACTGGATTTACGTTAATTTTGAGTCAACTGGATCTATGGTGTCAGAGCTGGGGTTTAACTCAACTCTTGACTTGTGAGTGTTACTGGAGTATAGCATTATCAGACCAAACAGTACAGTTTCACAGCCACTGGCCTTGATTTTAACATACTGTCAGTTTATACCTTGGATTCAGACCAGAATGGCCCCATGATCACTAGAGACAGAGCACAATGCCAAACACATCATACCCGTAATTTATTTTATATCTAAAATGGACAAGTGGTGGTGGATATTAGTGTCTGTGTTATGAAATTTTAACCTTAACTCATGGCACCGCCGCTGGGACAATTAGTGTCATTTTGGAGCACAGTGCAAAAACTGATCTTCCTGCCAAGTCTTGGCAACGTTTTCGTGTATGGCTGAGGTGTATACCTAGTCACTGTATTATGTTCTTTCAGTACATTCTGTAGGTGTGGTAACTTAGTTTCAGCTTATGAGAACCTATGATTCTTTTTTTTCCTCTGCTGCTGCAACAGCTCAGTCTTCACAAGGGAATTTATAATAGTCTCAAACGCACACAAGAATACAGCGTTTTCTGTGATGTGTCCAGAGGTCTTTTCCCATTACTCAACACAGTATACTTTATAAAGAGAACATTACAGGATAAATGCTGTAATCATTTTGGATGTGCCACACTGTGATTAGTGTGTCTAAATATTGCTACAATACTGGCTCACCCTCATAATAACCCAGCACAGACACATAAAAGTTACAACAACCTATACTTTCTTTGTCTGAAACTGACTTCTTATTTCAGCATTCTACTGGTGTGATAACTTCAAAATGTTCATAGCTGCGATTTTCGAAATAGTCACTAACCATCAGGTGATGTGAACTACTGTCACATTGTTTGACATTACCTCAACCGCCTTCTATATTATACTATATTATATTATACTGTTTAAACTGGATAAAAAATCAATTAATTAATCCATTCATCTTACCTTATTTTCCTTGTACCTGTTGAGGTCAGCTATGCAGTACTCCTTAAACAGCTTATCATAATACTTCTTGGCAAGTTCTTTTTCCCTGGAATAGAGTAAGTCAGACCGAACAATGAATAAAAGAAAACAACATATCAAAGTAGCCTTTATGATTAATTGACCATGGTTAATCACCATGTCATGTCTTCCTCATCCTCATCCCTCCAGAGGAAGCGATGATTCTCACGCAGCACATCCAGATCTCTTTTGTCATTAGCTCTGAGGGGATCAAAAGGTAAGAAGGCTTTTTAACACAAATACACAGATGAGGAGATTGATTACAAAAATTACTGGTAGCTTAAATTGTGTTTAAAAATATAGTTGGATACAAACAATTTGCTCTCAATGGTCTGTTACAGTTATGTATATTCTCATTAGTTTATATCACGAATGACAGCAGCAAGTGATCTTCCAGCTTGATGGTGACACACAGTACTTACACAGAGCGTTTGAAGTCAGCCGTCCGTCCGCCGTAATAAAGAATGTAGTCACCAACAAACTTCTTATGTCGCTCAAACTGGAGACGTCTGCTTAAGGTGTGACTCTCTTTTGAATATTAACCTTTGCACAATGCAAAAACAGCTGAAACATTTACAACTTATTTTCTATTTATATTATATATGCATATATTATTATATATATTATTATATAGCAGAAGAATTGTCACCGCCTGCCCCCAGACATGTCACCTGTCTGCATTTTGGGTCCTCGGCCTTGAATCTCCATGACAAAAATGTTGATTTTAAAAAAGGATACAGCATTCATTGATATCAGGTGGGCTCTTCTGTTCCTGGCTTCCTCTCTGAAAAACAGGTAACAGAATCAGAATTTTTATTCTAAAAGATAAAGATTAATTACATAAAATTTTAATGTGCGCATGATTTTATTTAAATATGTGCAGTAATAACTTCTATATTCTCAGAACTGCCATTGTGAACAGTTGCAGGGCATGTGATCAAACAGGAATTTATTTTGAAAGAGTAAGTAAACTACATGATGGCTGTCAGCATAGTTAAACATAAAACATAATGAAAGACAAAATGAGTCCTATATTTCAACACGACTGATTGTATACTACCTGTCCACTTCATTTGAGTGTAAACTCCGGTGAGCCACCTGGGAATGGTGACCCTTTTGGAATGGCTTCTGTATGATTTCCTCTTCACTTTTCCTGACAAAGGTACAAAAAATGTAGAAAGCTTTGTTAGTAGATGAGGCTGTCGAACCCTATCAGTCTGAATGTAACCTACTAGACAACAGCAAAGATGACAGAATAAGCACGTGTGTTTATCCACAGTATAAGCCTTTGTACTACTACTTACACTGAAGTATTTGGTCAGCACAGCACTCACTCATGAGTTCAGTTGACAAATATTATAATCAATTGATGAATATATTAGTAAGCCTATGTAATGCAATGTCTTTTAATTTTACCTTTTAAGGCCTCTGTTTGGGGACTCTCCCTGTCCATCATCCTCGCTGAAGTCAGAGTCATAGCCACCGCCTCCGTGCACCTGAGGAAACACAGGAACCCAGAATCTCATCCGATCAGACGTGATGCATTTATGCAAACATATTTCTATATATGTATATATTATATATAAGGTATGTTTTTCAAAATGGATGTAATCTGTATGCATATACCCAGTAACCTATGCACATCCACAGTAACCTGTGATGCTTTTAGACAGTAGTCTCTAAATCTTTCCACCTTGCACACGTCAGGTTATGACTGGCAAAAAAGTAGCTATGACAAAATGTAACATAGCCTAATGGAATTTGAAAGGTGTGCAAGTTACGGTAAAGCAAAAACGAACAAACCCTGCCTCTGTAAAGTCCTTTTTAAACCGACTTGGTTGTGGGAAGCACTGTTGTTGACATACATTTGGTTTAGCGGTATTCATTAGAATTACAGCTAAAGTGCGAAACATGTTTTCTTTTTTACTCCTATCTATTCTTAAGCGTAAACGTCAAATCGAATCCGTCAGGAAATCAAGAGTAACAGTAGGTAACAGAGATGAGCCTGTCGTTAAGTTCTTTATGCTAATGTTTCATGCTAACCTGCTAATAACAAACACACGAAACTCCAGTATTCCTCTAAACGCGTTTCCATAAGAAGACCGAGTCTACACTTAAATGGGAACACACCTTCACGAGATTATCCATAAATTTCTTCAGTCTCCGGTAGTTGCTTTCCAATGTTTACATGAAAAGCGCGTCGCCAGATGATGACGCAGCGTAACACGTCGCTATGATGACGTTCAGTTCAGCTTCATGAATTATTCTGAGATAATCTGATGAGGAAAGATGAAAGCAGTTCTTCGCATATTTACACCGGATTCACTGTAATTACAAATTAAGATGTCTTGGTGATATTAAAACTGAATACTTTAGATCTCTATAGGCCCCCAAACGAAGTGTCTCTGGTTTGGTCAATATGTAGCCAAACCAAGTTTTATGTGAGGGCAAGCGATTATGACAGAACGTGATCTAATGAATACTATACCGCTATGGAAAAAGACAAGAAGAGTACAACATCAAACATTCACTTTCATTTTAGATAAACGGCCCAGTTATCTTGATACACGATGACTATTTGGGATCGTATCGTTTATTTCCGTTGAGGGACAATATAAGGATGCATGTAGGCGTTTGAACTGAAGACTGAAAATAAAGAGGGCATTATGGCATTTGAATGCTGTTTCCATATCTGTCTGAGTCTTTGGGGTTATGAGAAGTGGCGGGGTGTGAAAGTTCGCCACAGTCCGGGAACAGAAGTCCTGTGTTTCCTGACTTTTCCACAACCCACTGAACTCAACAAAGCAGTCAATGTGAGACTGAGGAAAGAGAGGAAGTGAGAGACAAACGCTATAAAGAGAATGAATGGCTCCCATCAATTGTTGTCCTGAGAAAAGTGGAAATATACATGAAATTCAGTGTTGTGATATTCCATTATCATGTATGTTATTCCAAGGTATATCTTACAGCACTGTCATGTAGCTGTGTGCGTTGGCGTTAAGACAACGAAGACAAATATTTTAGGGGTTTAAAAAACTAATTCTGAAATTAAAAAAACATCTTCTCCAGGAACTACTTCTTAGGTCACAAAAATCACCGAATTAATTATTTATGCTTATTTTTAGCCATACGGAGTAAACCGATCTTCTTTTCTGTGTTGATGTCATTATTGTGCCAGAGCAGTGAAGAAAAGAGCCAGCATTTGAATGAGCGGGGCAGGTGCATCTGCACAGAGCTCATGAATAGCCGCTCGTCATTAGCCATGCACGGCTCTGAAGCGCGCATAAATAATAGCTGGCACTGCTGATAAAAAAGCGCACCTTGGGGCCTCCTCCCCCTTCCTCTCTCTTTCTCTCTTTCTCTTCTCCTTCTCTCTGTTTCTTCCCTTCTCTTTCTCTCTCACG
Organism: Psettodes erumei; assembly: GCA_016785225.1. Classification (NCBI taxonomy): domain Eukaryota; kingdom Metazoa; phylum Chordata; class Actinopteri; order Pleuronectiformes; family Psettodidae; genus Psettodes; species Psettodes erumei. Next base: position 763,772 of record JAFBJZ010000429.1, read on the forward strand.
GGAATTTACGCTTTTATTTTTTTCTTTTCATGGCTGCAGCAAGACAACTTCTTTGTGAGCAGCAGACTAATTAGAAATATACCTTTTTGGCGGTTTAGTGTTTTCATTTAGGAGGTTAAGATAATTTCTTTTCATGACCAAAAAAGATCTGAGACTGTTTTGTGCTCTCATGTCCTGTCTGTCCCGCATTTGTAATCCTGCGCTCTGCAGAACGAATCCGCTGGATTGGTGCCTTCACATTGAGACGCAAGAAGCATAGACACAAGCCTACATCAGAGCTCAACAACACCAGCTTCTGATCATTAAAACAAACAAGACTAATATACAATTTAGAAACAGAAATCACTGCAAGATTGCTTGTTACATCCTGTGATTATACTCTTCGCGGATTTTGCCTGCAGAAGTTGCATGTGCAGGAGAGATAGTTGTATACTCGGCCGGGACGGAAGGAATGGGACACCCGGGCAGAGCACTGAGAGGATGGAGAGGATCGACGCTCTTGGTTTGGCTCAGCCTGGTGGTTTTGGCAGACGGACGGAGAGTGAGGCAGCCCAGATGTCCCTCTGGATGTATCTGCACCAAAGACAATGCCCTGTGTGAGAATGTCCGGTCCGTGCCTCACACTTTCCCCTCCGACGTCGTTTCACTGTAAGTGGTCCTGCCGTTGAGCAGGCTCTTGATTTCATTGTGCCATTTAATCTACATATTTTTCGTTGCGAGAAACCTAATGCTATCTCTGTCTCCTCGTGTGCACTGTATCCATGTCTCGATCTTTTTCATACTATGAAAATTTTATAATTTTACAAAAAAATATATAATATATTACATATAATATATATTCTCCGTCCACCCAGATCTTTTGTCAAGTCTGGATTTAATGAAATCACTGGGGGTAGCTTTGTTCACACGCCTGCCCTGCAACTGCTGTGAGTACATCTATCTATCTATCTATCTATCTGTCTGTCTGTCTGTCTGTCTCTCTAGCTATCTATTGTCAGGGTGCTGTAGCAATAAACAATCAGTCTCTACAGGGGACTTGTACAGAGCCTGCTTTAAAGGGGGATTCTCTGTAATGGTGTCAGGATTATGCAATACACCACATGGCTACATCAACTAACAGAAGGGGTTGGGGAGAGAGAAGCTGTGTGTGTGTGTGTGTGTGTCTGTGTGTGTGTGTGTGTGTGTGTGTGTGTGTGCTGAGTAGAGATGAAGATAAATGATGAACATGTCATTTAATGTAACATAACAAAAGAATTTGGCTTCCAAAAACAGTCAAATCATACCACCAAGTACATTACTTTATCTTACTGCTTCTTTTACTAAATGGCATGCACTGTTCAATATTTTGTCAGAACCAGAGTCTATTGAACAATTTGTTATTGCAAAGCCACAGATTAACATTATTCTATAATCACATGAGTTTCCAGTTCATTGCACATAATAGCAGGCTGTCACCAGGCGTCACTTCATCCCAACAAAAAACATTCTTCCTGGCCTCACTTCCCCTGTATGCTCATATGACAACAAATCAGTCTGGATGTGCACAAACTCTGAAATGTATGAAGAGGAGCTAACATTGATGTCAGAGAAGTGCAGGCTTGTTATTTTGCAACTTATCATCTCACAGTTGGTATATTGAAGCTTAACCTAATTCATAATTTGTGTCTTGTGTATAGTTTTAAAACACTCACACAAACAATGAGAAAGTATATCAAAATACAGGGGCAGAGCTTTGAACAACTGTCTTCTCTTTTCTTCGTTCTTCACAGGCTGTTCACAGCAAACTCATTTGATCTCATTGATGAAGATGCGTTCCTTGGTTTACCACATCTTGAATATCTGTGAGTATTTATCTGTAATAGTCAGACTAGAATTGCAGTATAGTGAATATGCCATAATCATTCACAAAATGTTTCTCATCATATGTTCTGTAATCAGCTGTATTCAGGAACTGATATGAGGCATAAGCCAGTGAATATCAAATTATGACATTGGAACGGAGCGTTGCAATGTGGTACGTCAGTGTCCATCAATGCCACACTCATAAAATGAGCCAAAATTGGCATGCATCCTGTCCATGTTTCACCCACACAAGTTTTTTTTCACTGGCTGTTGCCTGATCTGATTAAGGACAGGATAACTTACATCTTTATGGTTTTCATTAGCTGATGAAGTTTGCTGACCTTGTGTTATTCCCAACCTAACTCCATCTGACATCAACCAGAACGCAGACATCTAATTAGCTGGAATAATTGAAGGCAACTGTTTAGGCGCACAGGGTCTTTTAAGTATAATTCATTTTGACATTTATGTCAGTATGAATGTACCGCATTCTTGTATACAGTTGGTATACTGTGTAATATGCAGTTAGGACAGAGCTCAGGTTTTCCATGCAACCTTCTCACAACTGCATTCATAAAAATGCTAATAAGATGCTTCTCATTCACAGATTTATTGAAAATAACAAAATTGCATCGATATCCCCATTTGCTTTTCGGGGCCTGAAAGCACTGATACATCTGTAAGTATTATGTTTCTGCAGGGGGCTTTTTGTTAAATTCACTACTGTTGAACTCACCTCGCTGATTCTACTTTTCCTTTAATTTGTGCATTTCCAGTTATTTGCTCTTTGCACCACAATGTGATGTTATATTCTTATTTTAAATCATTCCTCAATCAGTGATAGGATACTGGTGTTTGAGGTTTTCCAACATAAACTGTGCATCGGTTGCCCTTTTTGTCTCACTGTATCACTTTGTCACTGTCTGAAGTGCAGAGTAGGCAGTAGTTGCTGCCAGTGGTGATGTCCAAGGTTACTGGCTGAGGGTTTCAGCTGGATCAGGTTTCTGAAAGGCAGATCATGGTGACTCTTGATGTTGCATTGACTTAGTGTACCAGCAGAGTTTTTCTGGTATTTAAGACAGGAAAAAAGTGATTCTGTGACTTTTAAGTCACATAACTTTATTCTTGTACAGTTAATGTAATTGATGTGGAAAATTATATATTTTATAAACTCTTAAAAAACAACTTGAAAAAAGAATGAGTTCAGAAGTTTGGATGAGCAGTTGTGTCTCTGTCAGTAGTTCTATCTCCTATAGACTGCTGTGGTGTCTGAGTGTGATAAGTTATGTACAGTTTTCCTATAGAATAGGAAAAAAGGAAAAAAGTCTTTCGATAGCATCCCTTTTTATCAGAATTATTTTAAAGTCTCAACACAGAAAAACCAAACAGTAGTTTGCAAACAGTGTGTTTGTTGATGCTCTCACTTTCCTGAACTGCACAGTGTGCCTAAACTAAAGATAGCTGAGAACGTGCTTGACCTGCAGGTCACATCTAAATATAACTGTACTGTAACCTTAAACCAAGTGACTCATAATTTGCCCCAGCCTCTGTCACAGTTACATATTGACTTCATGCAGGGTGCTGCATCCAAATCCAATGGATGACTTTCAACTCTCCCCATCATATTTTCACAGACAGGAAATATTGTGCAGCACTGAAGAGCTTCAAACATGAGAGGTTTGACAGTTTATCAGAAATTTTTCAAACATGGTTTAGGTAAGAGATGAATAATTATTTATGTAAATCATAGTGTCAGTTGTTCAGATAAATAAGACTGTTGAGGACAGAGAACAGTTTGTTATGCCTGTAACAAAAAAATCCATAAGAATACAATACACTTCACAGTCCTCTTTCTTCTAAGATTAAATCAATGTACAGTTAAGCACTTACCAAACAATAATATGTAAACAGACACAAATGTTAACTGACATTTACTAGTGTTTCTAATATGACCAAGAAAGTCGTAGGTAACCACATGAAGGGACAAAATGCCCTTTTCCCATCACTGTGGATATTTAGAGCAACGTAAACAAATCTTTTTATATACATAAATGTGAATAAATACTGAATTTTGAATGTAACACATACAGTGAATACATTATTAAAGGGCACAGGCAGGGGGTTCTGCTCAAATTCAGGTCCACTGTGTTTTCTCTCTCAATTTGTTTTGAGAGTGCATTCTTGCACAAACTCGAACTAAAATGGTCTCTCTCTCCCAAGTTAACCGGCTCTCAAATAAATAATGCAAGATGCATGAATTACGCTGACATTTCATCGCGTTCACATCTCTGTCTGGTTTTGAAGCTCAGTCTCTCACTCAGAAATGCAACGTGCCTTTGAGGCCTTTGTTACCTGGCTGACAGATATCATTCACCTGACAGCCTTGGAGAACGGTAGCACTGTTTAAATTGGTTAAAAACCTAGAACAGTAATGCTGTTTGTCAGTGTAAAGTTAGTTAGTTAGTAAGTCACTGTAGAGCTTAACAGAATGGGTAGGTTGTATAAAGCATGTTACATGTCACCCTTCCAACGAATGATATTTCCTGATTGTATGTAACTGAATTGCCCTCCATTAATGAATTAATCAATCACTAATTCTTCAATTCCCTTTCATTTCTCTGCCTTTCAAACACCTGTTACAGGATTTTGTCTGTGTTACTCAAATATTGTCGTGGGATTCAAGTTTTAACCTGTGGGCTCTCTGTTTATTTTAATCTTGCTCAAGTCAACCAGAAAGAAAAGCATATAATGCAGTGTAATGACTCACTGTCTGCTGGCTGTAGACAGACAGTCTACTTCTAATTCAATCACTGTGTGTGTGTGTGTGTGTGTGTGTGTGTGTGTGTGTGTGTGTTTTCTTTTTGTTGATTAGGAGTCTGGCTTACAACAATCTTGAGACGCTGCCCAAGGATGTCTTCAAGGGCATGGACGCTTTGACCAAAGTGTGAGTGCAGTCTATACATTAGACACAGTATAATCGCAGTAATTCATACCCACATAGATATATAGACTAAGTATGCAGTATATATTGTTAATATGAGCATTAAGTAATCTTTTTGTGTGTATCTCTCCATGTGTTTTGTCTTTTAATTAGTTTTCTGGTTGAATGACTGAGTAACATCCACTTTTGTGGATTTATGTCTGTGTGTAATGAAAAAGTTGATATGAACTTGCTATATAATTTTTTTGATAGGACATTCATTCTGCATCAATCAAGTAAGATGATGGAACAAGGAACACAGCTTTACTGTAATAGTTTTTTGGGTCCACAGAGATTTACTGGGGAGGGGTGGGCTTTAGTGAAGCCCGGAGAAAGGATTTTGAGGATGCTGGGCTAAATCTGCTTTTGTCATCTTCCCGCTTTACTTCAACTGCAGAATCAAATACAGTAATGTATTATGTATTTATGGTGCTAAAAAGGGAAACAGAGGAACACAATGAGAAGAAATAGGAAATAGAAAACAGAGATCTAAAGGAGAGAAGAGGAAAGCTTGGGTTAGGATGGGCCGTAATGTCAGGACAAATGGTAAACAAGTCGATTACAGAGAAAAGATCCTGGCTTTGGTTACACTGCTACAATCAAATGGAATAACTCAGGCTGCAGTGTGTGTGTGTGTGTGTGTGTGTGTGTGTGTGGATTCAATACACACATCCAATCTCAGACTGAGAATGTGCAACAAGCAAAGACTGCACAGGAGATAAGACTCTTGTTGTTGTGGCTTTGTTGACTCAAAGCCAAAGAGCAGTGTTGAAGAGACAAAGGGCAGACAAATAAGCAGAAACAGAAAATACATTCCTGAATGTTTATAATACATGCTCCAAAAGTACATAATAATTATGTCATGTCTTAACAAACAAGCATGTATCCGTTAATTGCTGCTGTGTGTGATTCGTCTATGTAGGGACCTGCGAGGCAACAACTTGATATGTGACTGCAAGCTCAAGTGGCTGGTGGAGTGGATGCACCACACCAATGCCACTCTGGATCAGATCTACTGCAGTGGTCCGCCCATTCATCAGGGGAAAAAGATCAATGACCTACTGCCACACTCGTTTGACTGCATCACGGCAGGTATCACCTTCCCGTGTGTCTGCCCGCCTCACCCTTTTCTCTCATGTCTCCTCTCTGTCCTTATCAAAACTTCAGTGCTGAGAATAAAGCTGAGATGTACAGCCGTAATCCTCCTACCTGTTTACAGGACAATTTATCAATGTGTAAGGGAAAAATTCGCTGTTGTGTCATACTTTTCAGAGTTTACCTCCTATCAGTCACTGAAGTTCGAGTCCATTTCGGTGGAGGCCTTCACCTTTGGCAAAGATCAATATGTTGTGTTTCCCCAACCGTTTGCTGGGACCTGCAGCTTCCTGGAGTGGGACCACGTTGAGATGACGTTCAGGACCTATGACACTATTGAAAGTGAGATTAAAAAAACTACCAAAAACAAAGTAAAAGCAGCACCAGTCTTACCCTTGGTAAAGTTTTCCATCTCAAATTAAAATAGTTGGGGCAGAAATGACTGGTACGGGTATGAGTATTAATAATGTCTTTTCTGTGTTATCATCTTCACTTCTCTTTTCCCCTTTCAGGCACCTCCACTGTGGTCTGCAAGCCCATGGTTATTGACAACCACCTCTTTGTCATCGTGGCCCAGCTGTTCGGGGGCTCACACATTTACAAACGCGACACCTCCGCCAACAAGTTCATCAAGATCCAGGACATCGACATCCTGAAGATTCGTAAACCCAACGACATTGAGACATTCATGATCGACGGAGAGTCTTTCTTTGTCATTGCTGACAGCTCAAAGGTATTTTACAGTTCTGCAATATTCAAAAGTACTTGAATGATTGATCAGAGCATGAACAAAGCCTTTGGATGGAAGTTCAACTAAATGTGTGGTACAGAAGTGAGAAGGGTTTTTTTAACAGCAACAGCAAAGCTATTGTACCTCCGCACTGTATTGTGTTGCTGTTCTTTTTTGTGCCCCCTCACCCCACATATGCATAATGATTCTCTAAACCGCTTTTCCCTCCATGTCAGCCCCCCCCGTGTTCTCCACAGCATGTCGTTTTGCGTCTGCTCCTGCTGATTACCCCGGCATTGCCAAATGTTCGCATATGCTCTCACATATGTTTGGGGATGCTCAGACACACACAGACACACTCATCTTTTGCCCCACACTCATAAAATTGTTCATTCATTTTGTTTCTGTAAATCGCTGTTAAGCACTCAGTTACAGATTTGTAACAGTTGATATAATAAGTTGTGTTTTGAAAAAAGCTCATCTAAGCTGATATTTTACACGTGTTCCTTTTCACAGGCCGGCTCCACAACAGTGTACAAATGGAACGGCAACGGCTTTTACTCTCACCAGTCACTCCACCCATGGTACAGGGACACAGATGTAGAATACCTGGAGATCTCCAACAAACCCCACCTGATCTTGTCCAGCAGCTCCCAGAGGCCTGTTGTGTACCAGTGGAACAGGAGCCAGAAGCAGTTTGACCGCAGGACAGACATACCGGAGATGGAGGATGTTTTCTCTGTCAAACACTTTCAGGTCAAAGGTGAGAGCTGCAGTTTGAACAGCAGTGTTGGGTAAGACACAGACACACGCACGCACACATACACACACATATTTTTGCTCTGAAAAAAAGGTATTGTGCACACTACAAGCAATTTCTAACCATATCAGTATCAGTATCAGCTGTTGTGAATTACTTTGTCCTTGGAGCAGGATACTGTACAAACACTGAATGGACTCTAGATGCCATTATTTTGTGGATAATGGTAAGATTCAGCATGTCCCAAAGATTAACAGAAGACTTTGACCCAGGATCAACATTTTCCTTGATGAAAAAATTTACTCACACTCTAAGCTACAATTTATTGCACTTGAGTTCCTCATTCCTTCAACATGTTATATAGGAATTCATTTTTTTCATTTCAGGTGTTAATGCCACTTTCCTGTGCCATAAAACCTGCTCACAAACTAAGTCATTACCGTATATTATCCTCTTTATTTTGCCTTTGTAAAAGGACACCTCATCTGTTAGTGACACTTTGCTAAGTAGCTGTGGATAGCAAGTTATGATATATATTTGAACGGTTTGTGTGAGCTTTCCTGTTTCACATCCAGATTTAGTGTGTAAACTAAACAGTCGCTTGAATCTTTGTCCTTTTCCAAGGTGATCTGTTTATATGCCTAACAAGATTCATCGGGGACTCCAAGGTGATGCGCTGGGACGGTGCCATGTTCAAGGAGGTCCAGACATTTCCTTCCCGTGGCTCTATGGTGTTCCAGCCTGTCTCCATTGGCAAGTGGCAGTATGCCATCTTGGGCAGCGATTACTCACTGACGCAGGTCTACCAATGGGACACTAAGAGGGGCCAGTTTGTCCCATCTCAGGAGCTGAATATCCAGGCACCCCGGGCATTTTCTCTGGTTTCCATCGATGGCCGGGTGTTCCTGCTCGCATCCAGCTTCAAGGGAAAAACTCAGATATATGAGCACCTCATGATCGATTTGAGTAATTAACCCCACCATCTATTCAGGACAAAAATGTGTAGGTACCTTTCAAATGCTTTTATTCTCTGGTTTTCAAATTGAATCCACCAGCAGTTCCCACCTACAGTACATTCAAACAAAAGGAAGTTTCAGGCAGAAGCTCAAACCATCTGAAGAGATATTTCAAATGCAATGCAGAGATGACAGATTAAGTGACTGAAAGTCTTTGATTATAACAGGTGAGTTTATTATGAAAGTCCTGACATAATCCTTTACACAGTCCCTTATACCTGATGTTTGGTAACCTTCTGCAACTATAGTTTGTTTTGATGAATTCCTTGTGTTTTTTTCTTGATTCCTCCTATTTAGGAATGCCTTATTCTCCATTTGGAAAACTCAGTGTGAACTGAATATCTTTCAGGAAAAAAAATAAATCATAGCCTGTTATTCAACCTCTTAAGCCTACTACAGGGCCTTGGCATACAGCATATATTTTTGCTATTCACCTCCATATATTATTTTTATTTCTCTCATAGGATTTTGATAGGAAAGATTTAGGAATTCTGTAGTGCTGATGACCATGTAACAGTAGTGATGAAATATTTCAGGAGAAAGGGAAGCAAAACGTGTCTGTGGTAATGTCCAGGTTTTTTTTCCAGCCTTCTTTAATTAAACAAGGCATTTCTGTACAATTAACTTCACAGAAAAATAGAATATTGGGAATGGGATGTACTATGTCTGCTATGAGCTATGTGGATGTTGTATTTAAGCAGCAGAGTTGTCTGTGTTGGTTCATCTCATTACTTAACTGAAGTTAAAGGCACCCAGTCTTTTTCAGTTTTGCTGATTAGTGGGGAGTCCCAATCTGTCCACGCTGTCACATGAGAGTTGTTGAGAATCTCATGTGACAAAGTCTGGGCTGTTAGAGACCTTAGAAGAGGGACAGTCTAACAAATGTACAAAATCTTTTTAAAATTGTAATCAAATCCAATTTTTATTGACAATGCATCAGCTGCAACACCCTAGTTAGTAACATTTGGGGTAGTAAAATAATACTTGCTTCCAACCAAATGCAGGTAATAACTGGATTACTTGCCAGAAATTAATGTTCATCCTTAAAGCACAATTAAGCAGCTTGTTAACCTGTGCCCCATCACTCTTTTTTATTTACTTTACACTTTAAAAAATACCCCAACATATGAAATGAAGAGTTCACTAAACATTGTGAGAAACTGAGGGGGAACACCTTCTGTCTACTCTCGGATAAGCAAGACTATATGCATGATACAGACCCTCATGGTGTTGATTCCTGATGAATGACTCGCTAGAAGCATCCCACTGTGTCAACCAGCCCTCTCTCTTTCACTGCACTCTTGCCCCTTTTCTCCCTCACTGACAAAACCATTGTTGTCTTTACTCCACAACTAAAAGCCAACCACTGTGCGGCACCTCCTACCTGCGCTTTCACACGTTCCTCTTATTCTGACACAAAAAGAAGCAGAGTACTGATAACAATTTAACAACTTCACTGACAACAATTTGCCAAACATAATGTTTACCTTTTTACGATAATGTGTAAAGTACTTTATATGGTATTTGTTTTTGTATGTAGAGCGGACCACATTCAATGATTTATTTTTCATAGAGATAGAATTTAGTGTAGATTAATAAAACAAAGATCGCCGTCTTAACACTGTGTAACATGCAGCTTCTGCAAAACAGTATACTCTTACTTGTGTCAGTCTAATATAGTTAGGTAAGGCCAGAGGATATTAGCTGTTCCTTTGTAATCTTGTTCATTGTTTTAATGTACAGTAGTAATAAATACTAAAATGCTTGATGTAGTTCTTTTATTGGTGTTAGTGATTTGCCAGGAAACCTATGTTTTCTGTTCCTTACACTCAAATCAGTGATTGATAGTCTTAATGATCAGATCTTCTCAGAGATCCAGTTTGAATTGAGTTGTTTTGTTTTTTTCCCCTTAACTGTATAAGTTTTTACACTTCTAAAGTAGTTATGGTATATTGCAGTATGTGGCGTGTTGGGGGAAATCGACTGTGGTGGTGAATAAAAAGGCTTTGCATGAGGATAGTGAGAACAGGTTCTCCAAAGTCCAGCACAATGAACAAAAACATCAGTTACTTTCAGCAAACACAGTGATTTTTACCTTACCAACCTTAGCCAATTAAAAGGTAATATATGACATTTTTGTAAACTGTTACATCGTAATCATGGCTCACATTTGGGACTTAATTTGTCAAAGGCCCTAAAACTTCACTGTTTTGAATTAAGGGACATATAACACTAAGTCTTAAGTCTGAATTGTAGGTCATGGTTGTGTTATGTAAACATCAAAATAACTATGAGCTGCGCAGCTCTAATACTTCTCATAATCACGTAGCACAAATGTGTGTCAAGTGAAATCTGGTTGGTTCAAATCTCTCCCTTTGCAATAGGGTAATGTTTTAGTTGTCCAGCAGAGGTGTACTGGGTTCAGTTCTGCCCCCCTGTGGGTAAAGTAACCACCGCATGGGAGTTGATATCCTGCCACCAAGGTTAGTCATTAACCTTGTCTTTTCAGACTCTCAGAGCACTGAAGAAGGAGGACAGCACTCTGTCTGAGGCATGCTGCCGCTCGGCCGCCACATCTTACCATGGGCGACTGTAACCACTGTACGCACGAGCGGGCTTTCTCCGTAGAGGACGACATTACTGTAGTGTTTCACAAAGTTGACAGTCATGGCACAAACAGAGGCGACGACCGCGACGAGTGTGGCGATGACGAGCGTGCGGCGGAGCGGCTTCACCTGCGGAGTAACTGCCGCATGTCGTGCGGTTACGACGACGGTGATGCTGAGGAGATGGAGGAAGCGAGAGGGAGCGAAAATTCACCGGAAAGCGGCGAGGAGAAAACGCTGTGCCCGCCGGCTTTTTGCGTGAGGAGGAGCAAGCCCGCATCCGGAGAGGGGGGCGCACGCGAAGGTACAAGAACACACGCACGCACGTACTCATTTAGTTAGACGATATTGAGTCCGAAGCGATAAAAGCCCCCTCGCCCATACCGACACACTCTAATCAGTATCGGCTTTCAACTGAACTTTGTGATGGACAGAAGATGCAGGAATCGGAGCGATAACGGGCCGAAGAGCCACGGACTTCCTGCGTAGCCTGACGTTATACAACCGTTTAACATCATGTTTTATTAATGGCAGCGCTGGTATCACGTGTATGTTATTAGCCTATAATTCAAAGGAAAATGCAGGCGTCACGGTTAAAGAGGAAAGAACGCGCAGTTAAAGTTGTTTAAATTTTCGAAAAGTTTGGACGCCTTTCTTTTTTTCCTGCCGCAGATGACGTAATCTTACTGATACTATGCTTAACGTCACAGTCAAAGTGGGCACCATTTGATGATATAGGCTGTGTAAAGAAATATTTTAACGGAAATATGTTGTTTATGGTCTTTTATCATTTCAAAATAAATCGGCAATGCTTGTATTGATGGTGATTGGTCTTTCAGTTGCAAAGTGTTACCGTCGTCTGCAAGCAGCTTACCATTTACATCATCCTTAAAGAGGATGAATGACTGTGCACTTTTCCAGGCCGAGGGCCACTTCACCAATAGGTTTCCTGCATATTACGCTTGTAAAACAGACATTGTTTTGAATTTTACTCATTTATATAGTTACAGGGTTGATCTATATATCTTTGCTGGGAACTCTGGTTCAATAAGCAATTGCTCATCAACAAGACAAGTGTAAAATTATAGAGTTTCTCTTGGTGTAATCCTGTTTGTGGAAGAAAGGCTGTGGCTTTAACTTGGATGCATACAAGAAACTCCTGAATATCCCTTTTGCCTTATGTACTTTTTATATCTGGATTTAGAAGGCCAGTGGCAATGGGATATAATTCACTGCTATTCTCACTCCAAAAAATAATTATAGGTTTACTTTTCAGTTCAGTCTCATTTTGGAGATTAAAACTGCATGTGACAGTAATTCATCATCATTGTTTTCAGACTTGTGGAAATTATGTGGGTATTATACAGTATGTGATTATATAATCATGCTCTTGTGTTAATGTTCGTCACCCATGTTCAAATCATTGGTTATAAGCAAATTAGTGTGAGTGTAATACTGCAATACTGATTTAGTATAGTAACACTAATAATTTACTAGGCATAATAGTGAAACTAAAAACATTATACTCAAATCTAATAACACTACACTAGGGAGGATTGGCATCAAGCTTTTTGGCTTTGTTGAATGTTAAAAAGACCAATGCTCTATATAATAAATGGAATGGTAAGTAGGACACGCATTGTGGACTAGTACAAAGAAAGATGCCTGAGTGACCTTAGGTTGAAATTTAATCTCTGCAAGCATATCAGTTTATTGTTCCACAGGCAGGGTCTGCAAACACTACACCACTGTTGTTTACAGATCTTTTTGTTTGTGGTTCTTGCCACCAAATTTCTATCCAGGCCACATGGAGTTCAATAACATACTCTCCATCCTGCAATTGCTATACTGAATGAAGTAGAGCAAAACAACCAATCTTTTTAATTTAGTGTGGAACAGTGATACCCGTCTTAGGTGGCCCTTATCACTCTCTCCCCCCTGTACTTATGTTCTCCCCCACACTCATGCCCTGTTCTTGGACTCTCTTCTTTCTTCTGTTTTTCACAGGCACAGAGAAACCAAAAGGATGTCCAGGTCTTGGTTTGGTCTATGCTTTCCTGTCCACAGTTTTCTTCTCCATCATTGCCTTCTTGGTCAAAACCATCCAGGGAGTCCACGCCATAGAAATCAGCGCCATACGCTGCTTCTTCCAGATGCTCTTTGTCATGCCGTTACTCATCTACCACAAGTAAGCATGACAGATAAACTCGAACATTTAGATTTCCACATTTAGACTGTTACACATTAATTCCAAGTTTAGGATTTACACACACTATATATGACATAATTAGGACTTTAAAAAACACCAAACAATCTTTATTTTATAAGAGCAATTTATATGTTGTGGTAAGATCAAGGGCATAAACTCGGGGAGGCAGCGCGTATCCCTGTCAGTAATATGTCTCTTGGAATTTCTGCTGTTGTATTCATGCCTTGCCTTCATGTTGCAGGCAAGTATCTTGGCTTAACACACAATTGCTGCTCAAACAATGTAAAGTTGTCAAAATACTCTGAGAAGCATGTTGAAAAAATAGGCCATGGGAAGGATTTTAAAACACCCCACTAGAGAGAGGCAGGAAATGACAGGAAAGGGAGAGACATGGGTATGACATGGAACAAGGTTCCCCTGGCAGGGAACTGAACTGCCATATTTGCACGATAATACTGTTGAATAATACAATGAACTTCACAAATTGTCAGAAAGTAAAACTTTTAACAGCACATTGTGAATGCCAAGAAAATTCAATTCAGAAGGATTTCCAAAGGCTATCACCAGTACTTCTATTCATTCATCTACCTGTTCATCCATCCATTCATTTGTCCTCTACATTGACATTTTATTGTCACCATCAAAACTGCCCCTCCCCTCTTTTTTCAGCCCATCCAAACATCCATTCGTCACTGTCATTTCCACACAACTTGAATTTATCGATCTATCTGTCCAACCATCCAATCATTTGTCATCACTCAGCTCACTTCCTGCTAAAGTTTTCTCCATCCATCCTGTTTTTAAAATTCTTTTTTATTGCTTCTTCTATCAGTCGGTCTAGTCATGCATCCATCCAGTCATCCATTCATCCATCATCCTCATATCTCTGCTCCTCCAGGACAGGTTTCCTTGGTCCCAGAGATAAACGTATATATCTGGTGCTTCGGGGTTTCATTGGTTCCAATGCCATGATCCTGCTCTTCTATGCTGTTCAGCAGATGCCACTGGCAGATGCCACTGTCATCATGTTCAGGTGAGAGCTGCTCAAAATTTAAGTGACTGTGGAAGTAGTACAGATATATTATAGTAACTCTACAAATAGAGACTACCCTCCCTGAATTGTATAGTTTTTGTGAATCTCCCTCTCATTCTTATTCTTTCTTCCCACTCATCTTTTACCTCACTTGCCAACAGTTTCTTTACTCTTCTACTATTTCTCTCTCCCATATTCTTCTTAATTCACTAAGGATCTCAGCAATTGTATTCAAATGGAGCTTGTGTACTTCACTTGTCACAAATCTGTCATAAGCATTTTCTCCCTATGTTTCTCTCAGTTTCTCTCTGTTCTTTATTTACTTATCTATATCAACACATTCTTATTTTTCCCATATGTTCTCATCTCTATCACCCTTTCTTTCTATTAACCCCTTTCTTTCCTGCTCACTGACCCCTCAGTAATCCAGTCTTTACCTCGCTCCTGGCCTGGATATTCCTGAAGGAGAGATGTACAATCTGGGACTGTGTCTTCACTGTTTTTACCCTCACTGGTGTCATCCTTATTGCCCGACCGCCTTTCCTCTTTGGTGCGCGTCTACATGGCATTGAGGGCAACTACACTAACCACATCAAGGGGACTATTGCTGCATTTACAGGTAATACGATTATAAGACAAAGCCTTGTCCATGAATTATAAAGCATTGGAGTCTGTTTGACCATTATAAGTTCAGTACAGTTCTGTCCTATGGCACATCCTGGTCAGTTTGGAAACCCAGCCTTTCCAAATAGTCATGTTTTACTATGAGGAGTGGAGGTCTCCTTCCAGTTGTGGTATTTAATTAGCTCCTCTCCGTGTGAATGATCCTGAAGATATAATTGTAATCAATACAGATTCGCAGATGATTTTATAAGGTTATGGCTGTCAGTAGGATTCCAATAAAGGAAAGTATAAAACTCAAATAATCCCATGATGAATTCTTTGATAAATAAATAGTAATGAAGCTGCAGATTTGAATGTACTTTTGCTCATGACACCTATTCTCATCATCTCATTATTATTTGATTTATTCACAGGAGCGATTGCAGCTGCCTGTACATTTGTTGTCCTTCGCAAAATGGGGAAGAGCGTACATTACTACCTCTCTGTTTGGTACTATGCTGTCATCGGTTTCATCGAGTGCATCATTACTGTATCCGTCCTTGGGGAATGGAAAATCCCATTTTGCGGCCGTGATCGCTGGATGCTGATGCTGATTGCTGTCCTGGGGATCGCTGGCCAGACTTTCCTGACAAAGGCCCTGCAGATCGAGAAGGCTGGACCTGTGTCTCTGATGAGGACTGTGGAAGTGGTGCTAGCGTTCATCTTCCAATTCATTTTCTTAAACCGTGCACCGACCTTATGGAGCCTCGGAGGGGCGCTATGCGTAGTTGTGAGCACTAGTGGAGTAGCAGTTAGGAAGTGGTACAGCAGCTCTCGTAAGAGCTGAGCAGGAGGAGCAACATAGAATACCTAAGTATTACTATTCTTCTTTTCACTATCATGTTCTAGATTTATTCTCTTTTACTTGTTACTTACATGCAAACCTGGACAGCATATTTTAAGCTGTTTGAAGAGTTAAAAGCAGACGTACAGAAGGATAATCTAGTAGGGGTGAGTGAATTCTATACATGTTGATTCCTGAGAGTCAACTTGTGCAATTTATTGTTATTCATTTATTTTTGTGTAAATGAGCACACCTGATGGAAAGGAGGATGGAAAAACTGTATATCCACTTCACTGCCAGAGGCCATGTCCTGCTTCCAGGAGCCTGTGTGGCTAACAAACTGCTTATTTGTGAGCAGAGTCTGATTTCCTCCAAGGTTAAATATGTTCAGCATAAATGGGGTGTAAGGTGAATTTCACCCTGATGAAGACGTTTGATGAAGGATGTCCTCAGTCCCACATTCTTTTGCTTTAACCTGAACAAAACAGCCAAAGAGAGAGGTTTACTGCACTGGGACCATTCATACTGTGTTACATAACAAGGAACACAACAGACTAAAAAAGTAACATCATTTAATATTATTTTATTGTGGTATGTGCTTGGCAGGATCAAATTAGTATCTGCAAAAATACTTATCTGTGGTGCTGAAAATACAAGTATGATCACTCCACATTAATAACACCAAATAAGCACTTATGTCCAGCCATTATATTATAATTATAATTTTTTGCAAACAATAGCCATTTATCCCCAAATTGGGCAATGGTTTTAAAAATTAAATTAAAAAAATATTTTTTTTTACTTGAATAAACAAATCATGCTGTAGGATTCTCTCAGGGATTTCTTACCCATGTATAAGGCCAACATCTGAATTAGACCTAAATCTTACCTAACAATTCTTGCATTGTGATATATAGTTTTTTGGTTTTTTTTTACCATGTTCTTTTCTGATACAGTTTATTCAAAGACAGTGGGAAAATATATATCATCATCCAGCCCATAGTTAATCATTTCTTAACTATATCTTTGAAGTGCCTTAAGTAGGGACCTTTAACCTCCAGGTTCTCTCAGTGGAGCAGCCTAGCCACCAGCAGCTTGTACTGGGCAGTTCTTGGGTGTCATTGTGCATATGAAGTATGATTTTAAAATGCGTGTATGACAAAAATCAAAGCTAAAGTCTCACAGCATTTTTAAGATGAAGCACATAAGATGTGGAACCCCCCCAAAAGAAAGCCACACTGATTTCTTCTCCATCTCAGGGGGAGTTAACGGTGGCTAGCACTTATTGTCATCTTAGAACTAAAACATCTAGTGAGTGTTCTTAACAGCCTGAGTATATATATATATATATATATTCTCTTTTTATTATCTAATGCGATACTTTCTATGACAGTGGTGTATGTTTGTTTCCTAAATTCTCTTCTGTAAGAAGTAAAAATTAGATTTCAAGAGGAATAAAGAGATTTTTCAGTGGTCCTGTAGGGCATGGCACAGCAAAGTTAAGCTATCAATGCTCCCTCTTTCCTTGCTGGAGAAAGCACTTCTGGCCTTATAGTAGATTTGATCTTTATTTCCATGTAACTTGCTGTGGTTTTAAATTCATCTCAACTGTGCACAAACATTAGGTATGAAGAAGTTAAATTAGCACTGATATTATATTTTATTACCAGTACCAGTTATTAATAAAAAATGTATCAGCTCATAAAGATTCTGATCTTACCTGTTGGTTTTACGTAGCAGAACATACTGTAGTTAAATGGTCCATTTTGGGTATAACAAACCCTGGGATATAATTAATTAAGGTGCTGTGAAATGTAGTAAAGCAGCCTACCACTTGTGATTCCAGTGTCATATTTTAGTGTGGAGGAGTTTATCTAAAGGCTATGTGACATTAAGTAATCATTGTTCACAGTATAGAAGGATGTTATGGTCACTTCAGATGTTCAGAGGCTAATTAATGATTGATTTGCTTTGATGTTGACTTTTAGCATTTTTACTTTAGTTGACTTGAATGCTGGCAGTGTAAGCACGTGTTGAATTGCCATCAAATGGTCAGGTAAACATTTGTTTCAGGACCTATAAGCCTTAAAAACTGACAAAAGTTGTTTTTAGGATTTTTAAACTATGCTTTAATAGTATTTAATTTACTATTTTCTGTAATGTATTACATCAACATATTCTCTAAGATGTATATATTTCTGCATAGTAATGGATAACATTTAGTTTATTATGATTCAAGAATAAATTCTTTATGAATTTTATAACTCTTGTTATCTGTGTTCGTGAAATCAGCCCTCATTGCATCTGTATAACAGCACTGAAACCTGTGGAACAGACCCAAATCGTGTAGTGGTGTTTTTTTTCCCCTGTTCTTACATCATTGTCCCCAAAGCCTGTGGCATTACCCCAGCACCAGTAATGCCTCAATAGGTGACAATGGTACAAACAGGGCTACCTCTTTACAAACCACTGAGTCAGGCAGCTGTTTACAGAATAATACCTGGCTGAGCAGATTGTAGTCATTGTGCGTTTGTGCATGTGTGTTTGTATATGTGCAGGTTATTTGTCTCTGTGAGCACGACACAAATGCTACGATGCTTTTGTTTACCTTCCTTTTATTTGTAAACAACACACAATTGTAAAGGCATTGTGTATTATCGCAGAAGGGCTTGTGTTGTACCTTAGATAGGAGGGCTAACACACTGCAGAAATGGTGTTATGAACCTTCCTCTGGATCGAGACATGGTTGAAGGGTAATTCTTCAGCTGGGGAATGAGCTAAGTGAAGTGTGAAAGAAAAAAGCTGAGCTGGAACAGAGTAGCTCTTTGTTGCAGGGGGAGAATAACGTGGGGCTAAAGATGTTTAGTGCAAGAATTTAAGCTGCCGCCTGCAGTTTTGGTAGTGGGTGTATTCCTTTTAATGTTCACTTTTGACATGCAGTGTGATCACCATGCATTTCTTTTAAGTGCACCTTAAATCACCTACACAATACAGTATACTTGTATTAACAAGTGTCATCATGTACAAATAATCTACATAGATAGACATAGATTTATTTTGCTGACTCTATATGTAGCATCATTAATAATGATACTACTGCTATCATCAGCGCTATTAGTATCTTTATTATTATAATACACATCAACATAAGTAACAATAGTAGACAGTAATTGTTAAGGCCTCCCTGCGCATGTAATGAGTCTTTTCAGACTGCAGATGGCAGGATCCACAAAGATGAGGACAATTCACTGTCACCTCATTAGTAACCTCACCTAAAACTCTGCTGTGGTAGGTGTATGAATAAGTATGTGTTGCCTTGTGTTTCTCTTCACCATACCTTTTATGTCTTATATGAAGCACATTGAATGGCCTTGTTGCCTTAAGTTGGTAGTTTAAGTTGTGTTGTGGCCATGCATGCAAGTAGCTGTGGTGAGAAATGGAAAGACTTCACCACACAAACTAAAACTTGCAGACTAGTATTTCAGAGAAAAATTGTAATTTAATATTAAAATTAAAAGACATAAACTTTTAAAGATGCAATTGGAAGAGTAATCAGTTTTCTGGTAGTTTCTTTGAAAGAACACATACAGGTTTATACCTACACTATCAGATAAGGTCAAAGGTGCGTGCATGAGTCAAACACAATTCTGCACTGACACCATATCTCCAGTATCTTATTTACACTGCTTGTCAATACTCACACACACACACACACACACACACACACACACACACACACAAATGCAATCCCTGTTTTTGGATAGGCCTCTCTCAGTGTGTGCCACACTGACCAAGTTTCAAAATTACTTCCTGACAGTTCACCCTCATTGAAACTTGGAAAAAACAGGGCAACTTCTTAATCCAGAGTCTGTCTCTCTCCTCCTTTATCTACTTCCTCTTTTACATCCTGATAACAGAGTTCAATTTTACATGGGGCTCCTCTTGCCTTTATATACCGCGTTTTGTCCATGATGATGATCCATGATTTCATCCAAAATAAAGATCTACTGGGACATTAAATGCATGTTATTTCGTTTTACAAACACAACAACAATATCATTGAAAGTAATGTTAAAACCTTAGCCTCCATATGTCACAACCATGACATTGCAACATGTGTACACAAGGAAGGAGATTTGGCAAAACTGTAAATCATAACTGAGTTTCTGAGAGCAAAGGGCGGTGTGCAAATATGCGAGATTATCCTGGAAAAGGCAACCCTCCTTTTTTATCAGCAAAACTGGGGATTCCCAAAAGATTTGCTTGCTCCTGGGTGGAGGGGAGTTTAAGGAATGGAGGAGTTGCACATTCCTGTCGGATGGCATAAGACTTCCCATCAGTGGAGCGGGAGAGGGAATTGGAAAATAATCCCTCACTTTCCGAGGAGAAATAAACGCGGTTGTAGGCTTCAGTTGAACAGGGAATCTCTCTCTCTCTCTCTCTCTCTCTCTCTCTCTTTCTCTGAAGCACGTGCTTTTGTCGACTCGGGGGCGGGGCCGGCGCTGCCTTCAGAGGCAGAGCAACTGTACGATTGCAACGTACTTTCTATTCTACTTTCGCGTGGTGCACGAAACTTTGCCTTTGCCAACCACACGAAAAACAATTTCGATCTGCAGAGTGAACCTGTCCCAAACCGACATTTGGCTGCTCGGCTGGCTGTTTGGGGGGAGGTGAGGCACATCTGGATTAAGATAGGCAGATTATGGGTCCACGGCATGTATTGCATATCATATTATGGCATATTATGCCATTCGTCCAAATTATCTCAAGGATTCAACCAAATACTGTACATGGACATAATTAGTCTATATATCACCACACACATTAACTCTGGAGGATGTAGTGCATTGCCATAAAACATAAATCTTTTGGACTACAGGAAAAAATATATAGGGAAGGCTGCATAAAGTCTATGGCTGTGGTGAGGAATTGGTGCCAGACATTCCAATGTAACACACACACACACACACACACACACACACACACACACACACACACACACACACACAGTGCCACAAAGTAGCCCAGAGCCGCAGTTATTGTCCTCTTGTCCGCAGCTCAGTTGGCTACTGGGAGAAGTAGATGCTACCTTTGTGTCCGGTGGGATATATTGCCATTAAGTTTAACAAGAAACAAAACAGTAATGACAGGTCCACAATTAAATATAAAGATTTGGTTTTGCCAGAAAGAGCACAACACTAACTGTTGAAATTAAGGCGTTGGGGCAAAGCAGTTAACCATTTTGCCAGTATGGTAGTCAAACCTTGAGTCCATCTGAGTTTTCATACTGCTCTCTCATGGTTACTAAACTATAAGCCTGTAAAATAAATAACTGTGGCACCAATTGCATTGTCGTCTCGCTTTGCTTAAGATTATATTCAATTAATGCGTCTGTCTTTTTGACAAATGAGTACTAACACAAGCGTCGACACCAAAAGCTGTTTTGAATCAATTAAAAGAAATTACACAAACGTGCAGGGCTGTGTATAAACGTGAGAGAAGTTGCCCCAAAAAAAAAAAAAAAAAAAAAAACAAAAAAAAACCGACACACCAAACAAACCGCTTTACAAAAACTGGTCGGTGGTTGAACCAAAGTGGGGACTGGCGGTCTACAGTTTTCCGAGGAGCACCTGAAGGCGTCAGAGAAGAGAGAGTGTTTTCCCACCGCAGCACGAGCCGCATCAACTGTCCGTGAACGAGTTGTAGAGCGACTCGGTTAACGAAAAGTGAGCCGGAGCCGGCTGTGTGCGGGGTTTTGATGGAAGCTACGTGGACTTGACAACACCGGTCGGTAAGTTTGTCCTACCACACCCACAAAACTGTCACCTCATCTCACGTTTAGACACATTTTTTGTCTCAATCTGCGTTCCACGACCAGGCTTATTTAGCGGCGTTAGGCATTTATGAATGCCTAACTCATCACCAGGCATTTACAAAGGAATGCAGGGGAAATTTGACCGTTAGCTTGACTCAAATCCATAACTTGCAGAAAATGGACTAATGTTTTTTACGACCTCCTTGAGTGCTTCGAGGTGCACGTGTGTAGGCTATGTCACTGTCAAAGTTGCTTCTGTTTATTTAGTTAAACTAGGTTCAATTGAGTTTTTTTGTTGATTGCTAAAGCTGCAACTTTAAAGGCGCGCGCGCGCGCGCGCGTGTGTGTGTGTGTGTGTGTGTGTGTGTGTGTGTGTTTGTCTTTTAGTTTGACAGGTCAGGTCTTTGCTTGCACAGGCAGAGTCCCCTCGACCTCCCTGGGGGAGTAGTAACCTCTGCCTTTTTCATGTAATGTTGCAGTGAATGTTGATTCAGAGTAAAGAAATAAGTGATTTGCAAAGGGGAAAGAGATGGGCAAATACTGCCTCAGATTAGTCATATCAGAGGAAGTGTAAACAAGGGTAGGAGTTTTCCCTGTTGTCTCTTGTGCAGGGACACATGGGGAACCTATGCAAAAGCAGTGCATATGACAGTCTGTCTCACACTTGTAGGATAGCAGGACCGTATTTATCAAAATGAAAGGCCACAAGCAGAAACACTCAAGGTACAATTTACAACTATGTCATTTTAAAGACTGTTTTCTTCATACTGTAACAAAATGTTGACAAAATGACAGTGGTTTTACCGACTGGATCTTTTCCATTTAAAAAAAACCCTTTCATTTATGCATTTATGATAATGTTAGCATTGTGCACACTAATTCAACTTCCAGTATTATTATATGTGTGTGCTCTAACAGAGACAGCAGTTAGAGCAAAGGTGTGGTGATAAATTTGGAGCAGACAGGGAGACTGGTTGGACTTGTTTTCCACAAACTTGCTCGTCTCAGAATCAGAGCATCCTCCTTTTCCAGAAAGCTTGGAAATGAGATGCTTCCCATCTGCTCAGCTGTGGAGCAGCCCCAGACTTTGCACTGATGATGACGTCGCTGGTTTTTCAGTGTCTGGCTTTTGGAGGAGTGTTGATTGCAGCCATAGTTGACTTTTTGACCTTTGAATGTAAAGACATAGCAACTGCGGAGCTCATTCATTTATTTTGCTCCCTGCCTGATATGAACTTATTCTGACTTGGTCATGACTGAGGGACATCTGGGCATTGACTGAGGAAGTGGCTGAACAGAGTGAATATTTCATTGGCATCTTGATTGTTGTTTGCATAGGTGTATGTTGTGTGATTTCCCGTATGCTTAGGTAACGCTTGGTCTATCCCCAACAATTTCATGTGCTTTGGACAGGATAAAAATGGCTCATTAAACAGATCAAACTATTAGATCAGTATATTAAGGGTTATCAACAGCGGTAAAGTTTTTGTTGTTTGAAAAACCTTCAAAGGATGGCTGCGGGGTCACAGCAAAGATTTTAAACCATATGCAAAGTGTGATATGGATCTGGCTCCATTATTTCTCCTGGTGCGGGCAACCCTTGTTAAGCCTCAATTCACTTTTTATTCTCACACACACACACACACACACACACACACACACACACACACACACACACACACACACAGGGACTCTTTTCATTCTGTTCTCCAAGTTCAGCAGTCTCCCCCGTTTGAGTCATCTTTTATTCTGCCTTTGTCAACGAGTACATGTCTGCGCGCGCGTGCACACGCACACACACACACACACACACACACACACACACAAACAGATCCGTGAAAATACAGTCACCCCTTCTTGAGTCAGCCCTCTCCCCCCGTTGTTACACTGATGCACACACACACACACACACACACACACACACACTCTCTCTTTCTGTACAGTTTCCACTGGCGTCCCTCTCTTTTCCTTGCTCTCTAATCAAAGCCATATGTTCTCCAGGTCCCTCGCATGAAAAGTCTGTTCTGTTTGCAGTGCTGCTCCCAGCGTAACCAGCCGCTCGCTTTTTTTTTCCACTAACAGAGGGGACTCGGTGTTCAAAATCAAACATAACCTGCAAAGGATCGCAGGTTGGTATTACATCCTTTTAACTTTCCTTTCCTTTTCTATTCGGTTTTCATAATCTTTTTGATAGTGCCGCTGCCAGCATAATCTCCATGGTGATAAAAGGTGGCTTCGGGAAGGTAGATAGCTTTCTTTCACTTAAATCCTTCCTGTTCCCATTTCCCATCTAGTTCTTTCAGTATTTACCGTTTATGAGCTCTCGCGGGGGCTGGTTTGATAAAATCTTTGTGAGTCAAAGATGTTTTAGCCCCAAGCCTTGATTGTTCCTGACAGACCAAAGTGTTTGGTTGTCTCGGTTCACAGTACCTCCTCAGATGAATCAACTGCCTGTTGGCCAAAATGAGGCTGCCCAAACTTATTAATTGAGGAAACCTGGACAGTCTGGCTACATTATGTGACCATGACTACATGTAAACATAACCAGCACTTGTTATGTGGTGAGCCACCAGAAACTGTCATGTGACTCATTTTGGGTCCAACCCAAAACGTTAAATAATAGTCCCTTCAGATGAATGGTAATACATCTTAAATTCTCCTAATAAAGGCGGTGGTTCTGTCTGTCTGCTTGTTAGCAAGGTTATGCAAAAGTTATGGAGGGATTTCTACACTTTTTTTTTTTTTTTTTTACAAGACTTGGCTCTTGGAATAAAGGAAATCTAACAATTACCATGGTGATCCAGATCAGTATCTACAGCATTGTGAAATAGGGCAGGTCAGTGCTCTCAGAGTGCTTTCTAGTAAGAGATGATTTTTCAGTAAATATCAGGCATTAGCAGGGTGTGGGCTCACTAAATGCTGCAGAGGGTTTGGGTTGAAAAAGAGACCACTTCAGCTTTTTAATTGGGGTTTGGTCTGATTTCCTTTAGTCTGATCAAACCTTGGCCACTAACCCACAGCCGGTGCATCATTAACGCATAAGTCTAAATAAAGATATGTTACATATTTCAGAGAGACTCACATGACTTGTTTTTATCAGTGAGTTTCCCCCATCCAAAGCACAAAGACTCAAGACTCTTTTTTTAAACTTCCAACTGCACCGATTGGTCCCTTTGTTAAGGTCTTTGCATTGTGACATTTGTTAGTTTCTTTTCAGCCTCCACCAATTTAAGGAATGTGATTCTATTGTAGTCATATGACATGTCTTTTCTTCACTGACCCCCTGTGTTTGCAGGGGGGGGGGGCATTGCTTTGCATGAAGAGTGTATTATTATTCTGAAGATTTAAAAGCCACTGTGCAGGATTTTTTGTGACTGCCGATATGGTTCCACCACCTTAATATATACAAACTGGCTCCTGTTTAGCGGAGATGTGCACTGAGATAGATAAGACTCCTCTCTACTGTTGTTTTTATGTGACATGTTGCAACTTCTCTTTATGACTGTAGCTATATTGTAACAGTACTTTTAAAAAATAATATTCCAAGGTATATTGCCAATAGTTAATGTATGAATCTTGCTAGCTTTGTTTCTTGACTCATTTTTTCTGTACTTTGTTGACAGTGCCAATAGACAGCCCTTTTTGGCATCATCACTGTATTTGTGACTATAGATTATGCTTGAAAATCTGTACTTTTCTGCATGACCGTTTCTCTGCAGTTGGATGACATCAGTTGGACCATCACCCTATTGTACTCACACAGCATGGCTTTTTTTTTTTTTTGTTCCTGTGGCCCCCACACAACAGAAAAGGGGATTCCTTCCCTCCCTGGCCAGCCTATTATGCTGGTGGAATGCCAAGGGTCCAGTGCTGAATCTGAGTGTGAAGTATTTAGTGAAGTAGTTTGGAGGATCAGAAGGATAAGTGGCATTTCAGTTCAGTTAGAAGCCTCATCAGATGTCATTTGCTCGGTCACTCACTTTCCTTTGTCCACTAAATGAACAGTATCAAAGTAAGCTCAAAACATTGATTGTCTGTAAGGTGTTAAACCTAAGGCAGTTTTTACCAGTTACCACAGTGCTGCTTTCTAACTCCCTGGTGAGCTCTCCCTTCCTACGCTGCATGTGAAGTTGGACCTAATCACATACCAGGCTGTGAGTCATCGTTCGGATGAGTTGTGAAATAATCCCTAATGAATGAACATTAGAAAAAGGCTTTTATGTGAGAGCGAGGGCCCCCTGTTGATGGGATAAACACCCATTTAGGACAGGGGTCTGAAAATTGTCCCAGTCCTGTGATCCCAACTCAAATTGTTCTCACTCACTCTTGTTGACTATCTACGATGTTAATATTGCACGCAAGGGGCATTTGTGTTTATAACACACATTGTATATGTGTATGTTACATAATGTGACAGTTATTGACATTTTCAATCCATGGCCGTGACAATGCACAAAACTGTGTGTGAATGTCACACGGCACCACACTGAAATATTGCAGGATGTCCTGCATGTGACTGCAAAATTGTTATGTGGTGTAACTAAGGAGCTAAGCTCCAAAACAAATTCGACTGTACATCACTTTTTTGATGTCTGGCAGTTTGCAAAAATCCTTTTGAGACAAATGAGAGAACAACTGACACACACACACCAATAAACAGTTATACACTGTGCTGTTGTCAACCATCTGAATCTGATTATATCCAGTTTCTTCAGCCCTGTCAGAGGTGCTTAGATCATCCTCTTCTGCTTTCATCAACATATGTTACACTTTATTCTAGTGCGGGAAATGTTGGATCTTCTTGGACAGAGTACCAAACAGTTCTCTGCTAAAAGAAAAGGGATGGATAACTGTTTGCACTGTTTCATCATATTAATGTTGAGAAAAGGTTGTGGCTCATCTAAAAAAAACATTATTTATACCACTACAAGTAGAATACACAAAATAAAACAGTATCTAATTTCAGTGGGAATAGATGCACAGTACTTCATCAAATGAAATAGCTCCAGAATGCGTGTGTCACAGCAGTCCTTTGTGCTGTGCCGTGACTGCCAAGGTGAAACATTTGTGTCAGTAAATTATGTACGGACTTCAAAAACTGATTGGCTGCTGAACTGACAGCAGGAGTCCCATCCCTCATGTCATTCTTTCTCTCTCTCGCTCCATGAGAGAGACGCGAGAGGGAGCGACGGAGCTCTTTCACTCTCCCTCTGTGTCTCTCACTCACTTGTCGACACGACGGGGAGCGGTAGTCCTGAATCGCTTGGGAAACCTGGAGCTTTAAATTTGCAAAACTTTTTGAGAAGCATATTCCCACATGAAAGTAAGTACTGTCATAAAATGACACCCAAAATATTGTTGTTTTTTTTAAAATTGAATAAGTATTTTTCTAGGACAAGGAGTCTGGTTATAATGAGTGCCATGCAGGATAATATTGTATACAATATGACAAGTGAAGTAGAAGTGATTGAGTGTTTTCTTGGTCAGTGAACTTGTCAGTGTGTGACCCGGTTTCCTGTGTGGGTGTGTGTGCCTGTCTGCGTTTCTGGCCCATGGTTGAGATTTAGGCCAGAAAAGCTGTTTGTTATTTCGGCCAGGTCGCAGTTCAGCTGATAACAAGAGCTACTTTGAAGTGTCTCCAGCATGTGTGCCTGGTTGAAGTCCTTATTATTTCCCATGTTATTTGCTATTTCTGAAGATTATAATTATAAAATGCAGTCATGAGGATGCGCTCTGAACTAACAGCTGTTGCACATCTATATCAAATCTTACTTTTAAGGCCACATGCTTCCATTTAAAGTAGTGTGGAAATGCTACCCCTTGCTAATTTCAGTGTTTTTAAATTAGCTTGATGGCAAACACAGCTGTCTGTCATGCTTGTGAACACGTGGCTTCAGGACTTAAAGCGGCAGTGTGCAATCTCTCGCCTCCGGGTTACCACGGCGCTACGTTAGCATTGCCTCTCTGACAGGTTCATGCCCTAACACGTGCCGTGTCAGTTTGTGTCCTCACATGACGTCCGTCTCTGTGCGGCAGCCAACATCTGCACAGGCCAACACGGATGGTCTCCATTCAGAGAAGCGATGCACGTGTTTTACATGTTCACAGTCGCATCACGTCTGCTGCGCAGCTTGACCGCGCTTTTCTTTGCTATTGCTCCAACCAGTTCTCGTAGTGGCCACGCCACCATCTCACCCTCAACCTCAACTACACCCAAGTTCAATTGTAGGTTAACAGATTGTACATACCAGATTTGATTTATGATTTCTAACAGCTGGGAATATATGTACAGATTTGCACAAACATGGAGCATATATTTGTATTTATAGTATTCATGAATCTTAATTTTAAAGACATGTCGAAGAAAGATAAAGTTGCAGCTTCATTTCAAGCAGTAACAAAGGCACTGGTGAGAGATACACTATCACATGTAGTAGCACAAGTTTTGCACGTATTCTTTGCCAACTTATGATTTGACTGGTTTGACCTGTTAGTTGACTGTGACACATGCAGGTGTTATGGCTCAGGGTGGCCTCTCGCCACCCTGACAAATGTCCCGACACATGGTACGATGACAGCTCGATGCGGGCCTCTGAAAATGGGCTCGATTTTGATTCTCTCAGCCCTGGAACAGACGTGAACGTGCTTGCCATCATATTTTATCTGAGGTGCTGTGTGAGCAAACGTGTTCAGCATGTCAGTAGGTCAGAGCTTGTTCCTAATCACCAGTGTAGCAAGGCAAGCTGCTCCCAGGTGTTGCACTTTCATACCTATTGCATGTTGTGCAATTGATGTGTTGAAATGACCATTATTTACCAAAGGAGTTGTTGTTCGGTTTAATCCTTGGACGGGCAGAATTTAGGCAAATCCATCCATATCAAGTGATTTTGCATTGCGTTTTTCATGTAAAATAACCTTTTCGTATGAGCAACATTATATTAATTATTAAATCATTTTAAAATAAAAAATACCTCATATAACCACTAGCCAACTCTAAAATTTCACTTTTACTAGACATTCATGATTTTCTGGGAAATTCTGAATCTTGGCGTTTATTACTTAGTTCTCTAGTAACTGACACTAGTAAAACAAAATGCATCAATGCAGGTCTGTTTTGCAAAATCTGCCTGAGGTGTGGTGCAGGATTTAGTTGGTTATTCGTGTTATTAAATATGTGTGAAACAGTGGTCTTGGTGTATGTTTTACTTAGTCAAGCCACGAAACTCTTTCAAAATCTGAAAACAACATTTCTGAGGTCCTGGTTCGGCTCAGGGGTTCGGTGTGAATTGGTTATGGTTGGGGTTTAGGGCTAGGTTTTGGGTTCGACTGTCCACCGGGGAATGGAAGTCAGTGCAATGTCTTAATCAGGATAGCTAAGTAAACGTGCATGTGAGTTTGATGGAGGAACTTAAATTACCAAAAATTAGTGAGCTGAGCTTTTCTTTCTCTCTCTCTCTCTCTCACACACACACACACACACACACACACCGCTGTAAATGTGTGGCTGGTCCTTCCTCTTTGGGTCTGTGGCCCACATGTTTTGGCAGCAAATTAAGGGCTGCGGTCACTGTAATTATGAGGTTTCGGGCACTAATTTTTTGGATTTATACTTTGCTGGCCACCATCAGAATACCAGAACCACACGATTCGTATGTGTGCGCGTTGTAGGTGAGTGTATCTGTTACGGCTGTATTTCATGCTAGTGTGGTGCATAACTAGCCTCTCTCCGGCTCTGATTTCTTATCCTACCTAGATGCTAGATTGATATAGACAGATTATTCAAAATTAAATTATTTTTTTCTGAGATACTGGATCAGATACATCATATCCTATTTATTGTAGAGCTGTGTGTGATGAAAGCCAGTCACTGAAAATGGACTGTTCAGTTTCAGAGGCATCATTACTTTTACGCTTTTCCAACTGGCATTCTACTGAGTTTGCATAAGTGGCTTCTTTTCAACAGCGTGTGCTTTCATTAAAGACGAGAGTCTTGGATGTCAGGACTCCTGGACAGTATCAGAATTAAAGAGAGCTATTTGTTATACTTGTAATCAAATTCCTTGATGGCATTAATGAGTGTTTGTGTTGGAGGAGGAGGATGAGGAGGGAAGTGTGAGGGTGTCAGCGTTTGTATGTACTTGACCAGCACTGCCAACCCAAAGCATGCTGTTACATTTACCACTAATAACGGTGAGATGAGTCAAAAGGGACTTGTTGATGATTGATGATGGTATACGACACTTCAGTTCATGGACAGTGCCTAAACCCTTAAACCGCGAGGCTGGCTGCATCCAGTTACATCGTACTACATACATCGTCTCAGGAAATGGCGATAAATGTACTTTATATAGTTTTATTCCTATGACTCTGGAAAGTTGATGGCTTTCAAATGCTGTGAACTGAATGTTGTTCTCTTCCCTTCCCGCTTAAATCCAGAAGTTGTTGTTTCAGTTGTTTCAGCCACAATGGCTCCCACAGTGTGAAGTGATTTAATGGAACAGTTCTCGATAAGAAAGCTTATGTGATGAAAGACGACAGCACAGTAGAATGCGTTTGTACTGCTCAGTCTTGAACTCCTTAGCTGTCTCAGCCTTGCATCTGTGAATATGCTGTAAGGGCATAAAAAGTCCACAGTTTATTTATCGTGAATTAAATAATATAATTGGAAATTAGTCATGTAAACCAGGAAAAATAACAACTGGTGTGTCTGTGTTCTGTCTGTCTTTCTCTCCCAGGGCCTGCGAGTGGATAATAATGCCACAGATACATGTCAGGACCAATCAGAGTTAGTGCGCTCAGGCACACACATGGCCATGCACTGTAAGCTGTGGCTCTGACCGTGGTATCAAGGAAATTCCTGAGTCCTCCAGGGTCACCTCCGTGGGTTCTCTATCTGCTGGTTTGTGCAGCTGCACAAGCTGCTGTTTCCACAACACACACAGAGCACACTCTGTATGGACGCGCTGTCTCAGTAACTCAAGAGGTCACTGGAAGCTGAAGTCATTATTTACCCCAGGACAGACCTATGCCCACCATTTCACTGTGAGACGAGTAAGAAGCTTGGGACTGTTGTGTGGCATGACCTGCTGATCACCTAAGTAAGTAACATGAACTTTACAGTCATATAGATTTGATGCTGACGACTCACAGGTAAAGATGAAATAATTACTGCGCTTGTATTAATATAAATCAGATAAATAAGGACCCAAGTTAAATTCTGAAGTTCTTTGAAGTGCTGTTAGATTAGATTAGACATCTCCCGTTTCACTGTCAGCATTAAAATCTTTTTTTTTTCTTTTCAAAGTTGCAGCAAAACAAGGGAGGAAACAGGACAAGCCAGGGAGACACAATGGCAACTGAAGAAAATCAGACACAGGTCGGGGCTGTATTACTGGCTCGGCGTGCTTCTCCTCCATCCACCGGGAGCAGACCCAGCAGAGAAGCCAGACATGCAAGCGACAGCCGGGAAGTGCGGCGATACTCTGAGCAGTTGTTGCACTCAAAACAGAGGAGCAGCCCGTCCCTCCTTTTTTACAGGAAGCTTTCGTGTGACGGTGTGAAAGGGACAATTTTGGATGAGGAATACGGGTGCTTGGAATACAGCTCAAAGAGTTCGAGTGCTGAAGAGAAACTTCATCCAGAGCTGTCTGCTGGAAAGAGAATTGAAGAAATAACTGACAGAATTTCTCCGGTACCTGGGAAGAGTTCAGGGGAACCTGCGCACCAGCAGGACAACCCTGGAGACGGTGTGGATGCAGGCAGACACAGAACTGGCAGCCCCCACTGCTCCTGCACATGTCCAAACACCTGCTCTTGCCACAGCCCCAACTCCAGCCCTGGTCACAGTCCCCGTCCCAGCACCAGCCACTGGGGGCCCAACCAGCGGCACGTCCGCCGCAGCAGCCTGCCTGTGTCTATGCTGGCATTCCACAAGGTAATAATACAATATAATGCTCTGATGCTCTGAAATGCTCATGATGAGCAAAACAAACATCACTATAACTCTGCCATGTTCTGCTTCCAGACATCACCTTGCCTCTCATCGCAGTGCAGCCCATCCAGCGAGCCGGGCTCTTCGGCGTCATCTCCCTGTAGTTCCCCTCTTACTAACCACCACCAGCGTCGCCGAAATGGTCACATCTGCCGGCACCACCTCAAAGATGGCTACTCAAGCTTAGAGAGGCTCAACAGAAGGCCCAGGGTTAACAAATGCTCCCTGGAGAAGCTGTTCCTACGGCGGGCATCTCTTGAGACCGCGACGTCAGCCTTGGGGCACGGCGAGAGGTTGCCCTCAGGGGTGGTAAGAAATTGCAGTGGGAGCAGCAGCAGTGATGAGGTGGATGAAGAGGGTCCCTTGGATAACACAGAGTTTGTCAGGAACCGTAAAGAGCGTTCCACTGTCCTGGTCAGGCGGTTCTTCAAGAACAATAAGAAGGTAATGAGGTCTAGTTGTTCTTTTATTTGATATTAGTTGAAATTTGATGCGTGTGTCTATGTCATTTTTCACGTTTATCGCTTCCTTTCCTTCTTTACATTAGGTGACCAAGTCAGTGTGTACTGGAACCAGAGCGATTGTCAGGACGCTGCCGTCAGGACGCATCTCAGAAGAGGTGTGGGAGGCGGTCGTTCACCACAGGATATGGCAACCTAGCAAGAAGGATATGTGGCCAATCTTAATGCGTGGTGTGGGAGAAGAATTCGGAGTGTGCAGGGGGGTGCTTCGCTTTGTCAGCATTAAGCTACAGCAGGTAAAAGAATGAATACACCATGCCTCTGTGTACAAAGTTTTAAATGCAGATGCATAATAGAAGCAGTCAGGACTTCGAGAACTCAAATGTGCACGTCGACAGCGTAGAGTCAGGACAGAAATGCAGTGATCTTCTCAGGTCTCGGCTAGTTTATCTTTCACACCCAGGCTACTGTTAACACACTGCTGTTAAGGGAGAACTGTGCTGGTGTGTCTCCTAAAAGATTTCAAGTACAGCTACAGCACAATTAAACCTGTTTTCCATAATCATCCCAAGCCAAGGGACGTTAAGGTTACCTTCTTTTACGAGTTCAAGAAATAGTTTGCAGAGCGAGCTAATCAGTCCTTGTGGTGTTCGTGGCCTTACATCACTGATTTTTTGCCTCAAGCTATAATTCACTTATTCCTCAAGTGCTTTTAGAATGAAAATTTCCACACATGATAAGGCAGAGGGGTTTACATGTGGTTTGCATTTTTTGTGCCCTTGGCCACAAGAGAAAGTAACACTTAATAGCTGCAGTGGCACAGGAGTATTTATGACTTGATTCTTGTCCAGCGGAGAAAAATTGTACTTGGTTTTTGCCTTCCTCTGTTAGCATTGAAATGTTATGCCTGTTATGCATGACAGATGAATAATTTGTTGAAGGAATATGCTAATAGATCAATGCACAAACACACACACACACTGGCTCTTTGTTCAGGCTAGGCCCCTGCCGTGGAAAAATGATTTATTCTCTGTTAGTTCTGCTCTCCTTATTACTGACAGACTGAATGACTGAGTCGTCTGTGTGTGTGTGTGTGTGTGTGTGTGTGTGTGTGTATGTGTACATACGCATTTTTAAATGGACTGAGCAGAGCTGGCATCTGCATTAAAGTTACAGCCATGGAAATTGGAGAGAGAGGCAGAGAGAGTGAAAGAGCAAGACAGAGTGAGAAAGTTAGAGAGAGAAGGAGGATGGAGGAAAAGAGACCGAGACAGACAGAGAGTGACCCAGTACATTGCTGTGTTATTATCCAGTTTCCAAGCAAAAGAGACAGTGAGTGTTTTACAAACACGAAAAAAAAAAAAAAAAACCAAACCTCTCACAGGAGCTGCTCAGCTTGAGCAACCTTGGCAGACGTGTTTCAGAGAATACAGAGACTACAACGCACGCCTGTCTTTCAATAGCCGCGTGTCTCACCCGCTCGCATTTAGCAGTGGCTGTCCCAGACGTGTGAACATTCTGAGACTGTGTGAAGACTCAGGAATCAGCAGCACCACTGCAGGATGCTCTCCTGTTGTTTTTTTTTGTTATCTACTCTCTCCTCTATCTGTGAAAACTCAAAACACATGGAGACTAAAAAACCCAGAGTCTTGTAGATGCATAATTACCACTATGTTACACAAGACCAATTTTATTATGTTTAGTCCCATATAGCATATAGTATTTCTCTGTTACTTGTGTAACTGTTGATGTAAACTACCTACTTACTTTTGGCTGCGTTGAATGATTAATGATAATGGATAACACTTTTTATCATAATAGTTAAAGGGAGAAAACATTTTGTCAAGTCAGGTCCCCACTGGTGTAGAAAGAGGAGGAGTGTCCGTGCGGGCACACGTGTGCGCACATGACCGTGTGCTTTTTATGTGTTACACTTTACGATGGGAGTCCAACATGTGCACGGTTGTAGATTTGCGTGCTTAATATGCATGGACTTGTTTTTGATTATTATTTCATGGGTTCACGCACAGCCACAACAGAGCCAAGTACTGTATAAGGTTTCTCACGCACGGAGGGGGGAAGGTCCACTCACACACATACACACACACACACACACACACTGCAGTGTGGGTTCTGACTTCGCCAAAATGTTTTTATGAGTCCTTTGTGGTTGTAGAAATACGGGCTGAGTTAAGTCCGGGCAGAGCCGCTTTAATAATGAGCCTATTGAAAATGGGGGAGTTGCCAGCACTTCCCTTGTCAAAACACCATCTGAGCTGCTCCTGTAAGGGGTCACCAGAGAAACTCTGAAAACACCGGGTTCCAGTGAATGAGTAGAGTTGTAGCAGGGCTGTCATCGAGGATCACAACAAGAACTTTGGAGAAAAATAGAAATGCGTCCCGTCACAAACAAACGGGAGTCGAGCAGTCAAAAACAACCTGACTTTCTGTTGTACCAGATGATAAGCAGCAGATCACAGATGGAACATCTGGTAGTGTGTGACGTGTGAAAACAGCATGTTTCTTTTCATGCATTATTTAGCATACAAATACCACATCAACAACTGTGTATGTATTGTCTTCTATAATGACTTTTTTGATACACTTACATGTATGTTTGAATAGGTCCATTTGTACATACAACTATACTCCTCTCTGACTTTACACACACACACACACACACACACACACACACACAATCACAGTTTAATGGTACACAGACCCCCTATATGTGGCATGCAAGCCTGACTCTGCAGTAATCATGTTGAGGAGTTTTCTGGACGTATCCTGTGGCCCCCTGTGTGTTTATTGCTTCACCTAATGAAGAGAGCCAAAGAACACAGGATTATATGAAGGAGGGACTAGAGAGAGAGGAAAAGAGAGCCAGAGAGGGGGGGGGTAGCACGCTAGTAGAGAAAAAAGGAGAAAATGAGATTTTAACAGTGGAAAAGGAAGAAAATCTACCATGGAAGAAGAGTGCAAACAAGGTCGAAGGGGGATGGGGATGGGGGGTTGGAGAGATAGAGAGAGGAAACAAAAAGAAAGATTTAGACTAGGCCAAACCCGAAGTGAGAGAATGCAAAAACATCTGTGAGGGAATACCATAGTAGATTTTTCTTTTTGTTTGTGTCTCCTCTGTAATAGTGCATTTTTCCTCCTTGTTCTGTCGGCATCTCTGTAGCGGGAGCCGATGTTTGAAACCTAAGTGAGCACATGACATCGTGCCGTTCCCATTATTCTCAGTATTTTGGCACTACCTTAATAACACAGAATAGAGAAGTGTTTTTTACTTTGAGCAAGTGTAACCTGAAAAAGCTCACACAAGCACACACACACACACACACACACACACACACACACACACACACACACACACACACACACACACACACACACACACACACACACACACACACACACAGACACACACACACCTGGTACAGGGAACCAACAGTCTCTGAACCAGCAGCATGTTATTGTTTAGCTTTGAGGAGTCTACCAATTAGAGCCCTGCTGAGTCCTTTCATTTAACTCAAAGTGGTGTCAGGCTAAGTGGTAAGTGACCATGCAGTGTTACACACACACACACACACACACACACAGGTGTGCGCAAATGTGTACATGCACATTAAAATACTTTTTACACAAGCAGTCTGAGCTGGGTGGGGGTGGGGGCTGAGAGACGGGTGCTTGTAAATATACCATGGTCCTGTTACCGAAGATGTGAGTAGTCTTTGGGGACAGGAATGCATTCTTTCCTCTTGGAATGCTCTATGCTTTCCTGTTCCCCCTCAGTGTGTCTTGTCATCAGTAGACTTAGGGTCCAGACTGTTGCAAACTCATATCCAAGAATAACAGAGCTGGGAAAGTGAATCAGAAATGTCCTCATAGGGGACATTATCTATTTACTCCACTGGACATCCCCACTTTTAATGTCTGTGCGTTCGTCTGTGTGCAAACCTCATTCTTTTTCTTTTTCAGTCTGCCGTGTGGTTTCTTTGCTGTTGGTGATCCTAACAGCCACATACATGCACAGAATATTTCTATTCCTCTTTTTGTTTTTCTGTACAGTTTGAAAAAAGTACAAATATTGGATTGCTTTTTCATGTTTGAGAGACAAAGATAGCCCTCGGCACTCTGTCCACTGGAGAAGTTGACAGACCACACTGTGTTGATTGCTCACAGTGACCTGAATGAAAAAAATCTCCAGTTTATTTCCTGGAACAACTTTGATAACCAGCCATGACACTTGCAGTACCATATTACATTGCTGACTGATGGTGTCTCGGTTAGATCTGGTCAGCAAATGTTAAGTGCACTAAGATTAAAATACAGCCTGTGGTATATGGAAACATGTTAAAGCCATTTGTGTTTGCTTTGTTTAATGTTGTCTTGCCTCCAGCACTTTGCTAGTTAAATATCCATGCTTGTAAAATGGGTCAATATGTTTAAAGACCGGTTATTTATGAGCTCAGGCAATAACTCTTGCAAACACGTCCACGTCTTTGTCACCAATTAGTGCTCGTTTCAGAGGTAGCGTTTAGGATAAAATTTCCAGCAAATATCCGGTTTCAAGCCATTCGTTCGGTGCCAGTCTTTGTCTTGAAGGGGGGTAGAATTGATTAGCTTCTCAGGTAATTGCTTCAGTAAATAGATTGGTTCATTTCCTTGTAAGGGCTGTCAGTCAGACCCTCAAATGCATATTGGCACAGAGTCAGATTGGCATTAAAAACATTTATTGTGTGCATGCGTAACACATTTTTCGTTCTTCTTCCATGTTTATCTCATGTAGGATCATGGAAGACCCCACATATAGTGAGTGTTGCCTCTGTCGATTGTTGAAGTGCAACCACGGTACATGTTTGTTTGCTACATGTTTGACTGACAGGTCAGCCACTTGCTGTGAACACAAAGGTAAAAGAAATGATAATTCACGCTATGAAAAGGGACTGAACCTGGAATGTATATTTGTGTGTGTAATCAGCAATGCATTTATACAGTGAGTTATTTTGTGGTCATCCTAGTATCAAGACTATGCATCAATTAAGCAACTTTAAATTGAGCCAATTTTCTGATGATCTCATTTACCACACAGTAGGTGCCGATCGTGCCAAACATTTTTTTAAATTCAAACTGGTGACTGTCTGAGAAGCTCCCGCCAGATCGGTTCGGAGATTGAATCATTACAAGGAACAAGTCAAGTTGAAAGCGGAGGGTATGATTATCCTCCAGTTTGTGGTTAACACGTGGGCAGAGCATTGATTAAGTGGTATGCTCAGACTGGCTCCATCTGTGATCACACAGTAAAGTACCTGGTTTTGTTCAACTTTGAATCCAATTTGTTTGAGCTTGTTTCTCCTCTCTCGGATCTCTCTGAGTTCTTTCAAATTTGAAAAACAGGTAGTCATTCAGCTGTTAAATGAACCGGAAACACAATATCCAACCAGTATAATCATTTTTTTTTCAAGATTTAACTACCTACAGAGATTGAATAAGATCACAGAAAGAATTTAGATTTGATGAGCAGCTTCAGTTCTGAATTATGATTTTAAAAATTCCCATCAAACTCCAACTCTGCGCGCGCGCGCACACACACACACACACACACACACACGCACACACGTGCTAACCCTCCATGTATGTCACGCTCATTTAACTATATGTGTATCGCTCTTACGTTTTCTCTGTCTGTGTTTGTGCCGCTACAAAGGAATGTGCCAAGCCAACCACTTTCTCACTCAGCTGGGTGTTTGGGCTTATGCAGAGATTAGTGTCTCTGTGTGTGTGTGTGTATGTTGAGACACACTCTTGTTTAGTCAGATGTCTGCTTCCACAGAAAATGCGGTAGGACGGTAAATGTCTCGCATGCCTTTGTAAGGAGCACTGTTCTTCACAATGATAACATCTTGATAATGCGGTCTGTCCACTCTTTAAAATGTGACGAGACTTCATCCTCAGCTCCGTTGCTTTCCAAGGGTTTACTTCAATCCGCTGCACAGGAACACGTGGCCGCGGCGCTCGTTTTTGTTGAAGCACATTCCACCTGTTTGCTTTTGTGGGGTGACAGGAGGGTGTCAAAACTGCATGTGAGTGTTTTTTTTACCTCAGGCCCCTCACAATTGTGTGACAGTGTGGGAAAACTGCACTGCTCCAGAAACTGGGAGCGTGTCCCCACAGAGATCCAGAACTGAGGTTGGTGAACGCTCGGTCATGACCCAACACACAAACACACAGAGTGAAGAACTTTTACCACCCCGAATGCCGTATGCACAAATACTATGCAGTATTTTATTAACTAATTGTGATAGCGTGAGAAATGTCTTTATTATGTGGCATTATGGGAATTGCATCCAAATACCCAACAGGGACATACAGTCTGAGAAATGTAAACAAGCACGCACACGCTTGAACTTCCCGTCATATTGCCTAACCCTCAATAACTTTTTGCCCTTATGACCTCTCTCAGTTTAATCACCCTCATGTGACATCTCTTTTATTTTTCCAGTTTTCGTTACTCCTCTGGTGATGTCATCACATTTTCATACTGAGGATAGCACAGTCCTGATTTAGAAAAGAGCATTTGGATGGAAATTGACCAACAATATCCCCCACAAACGGATTAAACGAGAGTGAGTGAAGGGGGTGCTGCTTGCTGCAATTGTTGTTGCACTCAAAGATTAACACAATTGATTATAAAAATAGCGTGCTGCTCCTTCCAAATGCTTTGACTCACATTTTTAGAGGTCAGCCAGAGGAGGTTTAGCTAAAAATAAACACTGAACTGTGCAGGATGTTGTGCAGTTATAGTCTAAATAGCATTTTAGTTTTTGCTGTAGCAACATTACAATGCACCATTTCTGAGAAAATGATTAATAAGGTATCTTTAAATGTAATCTCATTATATCTAATCTATGTAATCTGTTATTTAAAAAATATAGTCATCGCAATAATAAAGTGAGCTGATCTGATTTGGTGTGAGCAGTGACATATGAGAAGTAAGCCTCTGGTGCCATCTAATGGAGAAGAGGAGGCACTGCAGATGAGTTTGGACTTCTAAATATTTCTGGGATGTGTACACAAATGACAATAAGAATTATCAGAAAATCTTTGCACATGAACTGTACTTTCTGTACCGTCTTTGATCTGCACACTTGTGGCATGTCTGTGTGTGTGTGTGTGTGTGTGTGTGTGTGTGCAGGAGTGGTTTCATCATTACACTTAGGGCTGGATGTCTCACTCATCCTCCTTGTGATCTTTGTGTTATTGCAGCAAAGTGCTTGAGCAATTATTACATTTATCAGTTGTTTAAAAATGAATTACATTGCATATGTACTGACTGAAATTATAATGTCCATGGTTCCAGATTCTCAGATTTTCTTAATTTGATGAAAATTGTAAAATTAAAAATCATAAATAATAAAGAACAAATTAAAGTTGTCACCTATGGGACTGAAAATTGTTAGAGCCGTAGTTATTTTCTTCATCTTTCTCATGTTTTGTTTGGCAAATAAAAAGAACCAAATTTTTTGCTTCATTTGCCTTGTACATAATACATAGCAGATGAAGTGGTTTTTAGTTTCAGTTGTCCAACAGTTGTATTCATATCCACCAGGGGGCAGTAGGCTTTTTAAAATAAACTGGGCATTTGCTGTTTACCAGAATCTTTCTTGTAAATGTTGTGTTGTAGTATAAGTGCTGCTTCGTGATGAGCTTCTCCGAGGCGCTGAGATAAAGATGTCAAAGTGGGGCTGCTGTTTGGGTTCACTTGGGTTAAAAAGTTTGGCACAGGCGCACGGCAGGACAAATCCACATCATGCTGTATTATTGTCTTCATTTATATTGATTGGGAGACTTTGTGCTTTCTAAAGGCAGTTAATGGAATAAATGGAGAACAATACATGAATCTGACCCCTAATTACCGGCTCTGGAGCCCAGCCTCATTAGCTGAGTATTGACCAAAGAAATGCAAAGAGGGCTGGCCAGCTGTTTGCTTTGTTCTGAAGACCACTTTGATGTCAACTGGGCGTGAAAGAGATTAATTTTTCCACTTGATTAGGCTGATTCAATAGGACGCACTGTATTCACTCAGACCTGTGGCCGTTGTGATCGTGTGTGTGAGGGTACTCTGCAAACACAGATTCGAGCATTTTGTTTCAACTAGAATTTATCGTACTTTGTGCGTACTTGTGAGGTTTGTGAGGTCATAGGTTAGGGTTGTGTGCGAGTGGGTTTTGGCACCACCTTAATAGTGAAGTAGTAAAAGCGTTGGAGTAAAGAATACTTGGAGAACAGAGAAATTTCATAAACACTGGTGGACATGATTGTCAGGTGAATTGTTTGCCCATATTTTGTTCTTAAGTCTGACCCATGTAACTCTAATCAAAGTTTCTGTTTCTGTTTCACAATTCACGGTCACTGGAAGTCATCATGACTTTTCACATGTTGCACGGTGTGTAAGGTGTCAACAGAGAGCGAGAGCGTGCTCTTACCTATGATAATAATTATAATAATAATAATAATAATAGGACAGAGTTGTTGCAATAAAACTGCCGGTGATGTGTGTTGCCATTAAGTGATCTGGCTTAACAGAAAAGGCGCAGCACTCGTCATTAATTAGAGGTTGGCATAGAAACGCTCGCTGGAGCAAAGCTAATAACGAGGATCAAGTGGCCGTGCCTCAGTCTCTATTGGTTTAATGGGCCCACAGCATCCCTGTCCCCGCAAAAAGCCAAGCTGGAGCGCAGGCAGGGTTTACTCATTATGACACCTTCCAGGTGATTTGGGCTCAGTTTGTTAGGATTTAGGTTTTACCCAGGAGGGTAGAGTGGGCAGGGTCTCCTTTTACTACACAGTTGCTGTATTTCCATGGTTTTACACAGACTGGTTGCAACGCATTTTCTGCTACAAGTTTTATCATTTGTCCTTGGACGACGCTCGAGAAAACAGTTGTAGATTCACTCACTAGCTCTTTCCAGAGCCTTCAACTCTCATCCTCCTCAGTTCTTTGCAGTTTTCATTTGTCTTTCTGAACGATGTAAGGGTCCATTTTGAGACCTGCTATTTTATAATTCTGTTTGAAAGCCTTATTGTCGGTGTTCGACTAAGTTGCTAAGTTCTTGTTAAGTGCGATTTTCAAGTTTCTGAAGTATGGTTCCTCAAAACACGGGGAGTATTGTCAGACACAGTTTACACATTGAACAGGCTCCCGGGAGAAGATCAATTGAAACCTTGTACGCCAGCGTCTCCTCTGTCTTTGTGTGTTTAGAGTGCACTCTCTGATAAAATCTCCTTTCTTGCTGCTGAGCTGTGATGGGCCAGTTGCCTCATAACCTAATATGGGGGTACCCTTCGCATTAGACATCTCTGAGTCTCTGCCCTTTACCCCACTCTTGTCTCTTGCTGTATCTTTCCCTCCCATCTTTTTCTATCGCTCACTCCCCCTCTTTTCTAGCTTTAATGATGTAGAGATCTAGCACACTCGCGCTCTTCCTCATTCTCTCTCTCTCTCTCTCTCTCTCTCTCTCCCTCCCTCTCTCTTTCTCGCACTCTCATGCTTTCTTTCGCTCGAGCCTCCTCTCTCACTCCCGTAGGTGCACACACACTAAGAGGAATTAGACCTTGGTGGTTTTTCTTCCATTCTCCTCAGTAGATCAGTCTTTTCTGTGCTGCAGTAAGTAATTTGTTTACTACTGTTCACTGCAAGTTCTTTGCCGGACTTTTAGCTTCAGGCATCGTTTCATTCATTGTGTTTTGTGGCTGGAATGAACTACTCTGTAAGACTTGCATTACAGCGTGATCAGTATTTACAGTTTTCTCTTGTTTTTAAGCTGAATGTCTCGTGCAAAGTTGAACAGGGGGACAGTATTTGACAGCGCTGTCTAAATACGATCGAGCTCGTCTGCTGTTGTGATTACTTCAGTGTGAAAAGTATAAAAACTCGTCGTTCAGAAGGCCATTTTGACAAAGATTCCTCAGAGGGAACCTCATTGTACCTCTGTTCTGTAGTGACATTTTGCCGACGTTAATGTTTTTTGAAAATATGACATAATCAGAAGAAAATGAGGTGAAGGAATAACCATGGAGTAGTTGAGATGTTTCAAATCAAAAAGTTTTAAAAAAGCCGTTAATGGAGGCTTAGCCTCTCAAGTGTTAGATATTTAGTATAGTAGCAGTAATATGACAGTACAAGCTGGTTAAAAAGTAACTTACTTTAAAAAACATCCTCTGTATTGTCAATCTCGAGAACATTCAGTTGCAGAAGGGCTGATGCAAAACCGTCTCTCACATCTTTTAGACTGCGTTTGTCTGCACGTAGCACCGCAAGTAATTCTTTGTCCAGAACTTTCACAAGCGCAAAACATTCGTCAGGCTTATCTCTGGCCGTCTCGCCACCGCTGTGTGCTGTTATGTAGGAGAACGCAGCCGCTCGCTGTAGTATGACATCATGAGAACTGTAAGTGGGGGAGTGTGGCGGCGTGGAGGGGTCCCACTGGGTGCTCTTGGTAATGGGTTCCAGGTTGTTTTGGCCCTTACGATGACCCGGCTTTTTTTTTCTCTCTTTCTTTCTGTCTCTCACTCCCACAAATTTCTTTTTTTCCCTCCCTGCTATACTTCCTCTTGCTCTTCCGTTCTTTCTTATTCTATATTAAATATTAACAGATACATGGATTCCAACAAACAATACAATCCTAAATTTGTTTTTTTTTTTCCTTTTTTCCCCAACAGCAAATAAAGCAGTTGGTGCTTTGGCCAGACCCTGCACAGCACGTGGCCTTCAATACTCTTTTTTTTTTTGTCAGCCTGGCTGCACAGAAACTTTATGCAATAGCTACAGGAATACCAAACTTTCTTTGTAAAGAGCTATCTTACGGGACACTTCTCATGTTACTTTTAATTTACTTTGTTATGTTTTGCTTTTGGATGATTAGAACAGAATCTTTTCTCGTTGTTTACCTCTGGTCTCGCTCTGAAATAAGGCCACATAGGAACCAGTGTTCAGCTCAAGTTGCTGTACTTAATCAAGCTTTGTTTGTTGTCGGCATCTCCTAAATTGCTGTGGTGCAGCTGTTGCTGAGCAGTGTGTTGTCATAAATGATTACCCAAACTATGAACATAAGACCAGTGCTTCCTTCAACCTCACCTTTTTCTCCACTATGTGATGAATGATCTCATTAGGAAACTACCTACTTTCTATATGTAATAATAATATAACAGTGATAATAGCACAATATCTGTTTAATATCACTTTCTACTTCCCTCTTAAGTATTCCATTCCATATCTCATAGTAATATTATGTGTTTTCATTCCCTTTCTTCTCTTTCTCTGTACAAATTACATTATCTCATCTCTTCCTGTAAATGTGTTCAATCTGTTGCTCTTTCTCCTTGTTCTCTGCTATTGTTTTTTTCCTTGCTGTCTCTGAAAGCGGTCGATTACCAGCAGCAGGCCACAGGCTGATAATGTGTTAAATAGTTTTCTTGTTTTTATTTGTCTAACTGGTGCTTATCTCATCTTCAGCAGAGTGCAGTGCGTTTTTGTTATGCTGCTGATGTGTATTCTAGTTAAGTTCATGGTTAACTTGTGGATTAGTTTCTAATAAATACTGTGGCTTGTGTCTTTTCATCTTCTTTTTAAGTTTTCCACCGCTCTTGACCCAACTTCTGTGTAACACACAAACACAAAGTACACACAAAACACACAGTAATGCCCTAAGCTTGTTAAAGGTGTGAGGCGGTGCTCAGGAGGTGGGCCCAGCTCTTGGATCTCTGGTGAAACAGCTCCTTGTGAAATTCAACAGGGGATTATAATTTGAGTCACCCTTGGCCTCCCTCTCCATTTCCTCTGTTGTGTTCCCGTGTTTTCCCTCTCTTCACCTTCTTTTTTGTCTCTCCTGTTGAACTGCCCTCTCCTCCTCATCCTCTCCCCCATCCTTCATTTTTGGCCTCGTCTTCCCTCTTCCCCTGCTTTCTGTTGAACCTCTCTTCCTGTTTTAACAAACCTTCCTCAAACCTCGTTGATCTTTTTTGTTATTGATTTTTTTTTTCTTTGAACAAGCATTCCAACTTTTCCCCTTGCACTCCGATCATTCATTTCCGCACTCATTCCCTCTTGTTCCCGTCATCTTCTTTTCTATTTCCATTCATTTCAGCAGAGTAACTTGAGAATCTTCTTTCATTTCCTGTGATTGGGAAAAGAGCCTAAACCTACAAAGTAGTTAGTTTAGATGTGTGTATGAACAGGCCACTGTGTTATTGATACTGTGAACTGTGCAACCAGATAGTCAGGTGCTCTATGGATGTCTTTAACCTGATTACATAACTAGGGCCCAGAGCCAGCAGGTCAGAAGTGGTGATATGAGCTAAATCAAATAATACGCTGTTGTCAAAGTAGTTTGCATTAGAAGCATTTAGTTAGCATTTTTAAATAAAGATTTAAAAGTGTGTCAAAATGTTCACCCATTAATGGGAATCCCATGAAAAAAAAACTTTGAGAAACTTTCGGGGGTTCCCAAACATCCACACGCTTGAAGCAACCCTGTTACATTTACAGTACAGTATTGCATGAGTCTCACCCCCAAAAATGTCAGCATCCTCATGATCCACCCAGAGAAGCACACAGGGCCTGATGTAAAATGTGAGTCACACGAGTGGGGGTTTCTTTCCTTACTCTGTAAAGCAACACTGCCTGTTCTGTGATTTTCAGAAGCCTTTTATTGCCCAGTTTTCACATCAGGTAGATTTTCCTGCAGTTGAGGTGTTTCTCCTACATAGCATTGCTCTCTCTTTTTTACCTTCTGTCACTCACTTCTTCAACGTCCATCGGAGCGGATGTTGCCTTCATTCCACTCTTCGTGTTGATGTGCTGTAAACAGCCTTGTCTGTAGTGCCATCTTTTTAATGTGGTTGACAGTGCTGACAATGAGGAGTCACACAGAAA
Source organism: Psettodes erumei (assembly GCA_016785225.1). NCBI lineage: Eukaryota > Metazoa > Chordata > Actinopteri > Pleuronectiformes > Psettodidae > Psettodes > Psettodes erumei. Next base: position 808,694 of record JAFBJZ010000429.1, read on the forward strand.
GATCACATTTTGTAGCTGAGCATTGAAAATCAGCTGTAAAATATCAGCAGAGGATCAGGATTGTGCTATTTCCTTACTTTTTTAAGCAAGTGACGTCATATATCAACAGGAGGTTTGTTTAGAAAACTGGTGATCACTGGAAGCAACTTTGACCGTATATGGTTTATTTTCACCTCTGAATGTGCCGTAGAAGCCTGATGGTTTGTGTGAATACATCGCTACGCTATACTCAGACATTAGACTCCTCCAGTCTAAGCAACACTGACTCCTCAAAAGAGTGACTCGCAGACAAGAAGTATGTGGACCACCTACACACAATTAAAGTATATTTACATGCAGTCAGATAAAACTTTGCATGTTCAAAAGTACATAAACACACGGAGCATACAGTAAATATGCATGAATACGCAGACGTTATGAATACACACAAGGGAACGTGCATGCGTGCAGTACATTTCTGTTCATGCATACTACTACGTAACTATCTGCAGCTTTTGTCTAGGAGTTTGTACATGCACAACAGAGCACAGAGCTCACTGGGCCAGTAGTGAGACACACCAGGCTCAGGCTGCGGGAAAGCAAAACATTACCTTGTGGAGACAGAAACGACAGAAAAGGTCAGAACAGAGCAGGACGGTGCAGAGAGGTTGTTTGCTTCTTGATGATGCAAACCAGGATTAAGAGGAGCTGGGATAAGGGCAGTGTGCTGCTGCGCCTGTGTAGTAAACACAACAGAGCAACCACACGTGTGCATAGAAATGGAAAGCCGTGGTCGCAGAGCAGGCAAGAAAACTTGAAGCACCTTTTCACATGTTCAGCCACAGAGGTGGGATGTCTGTGTGGCATGTTTGGGTGTGCTGGGTTTATGTATTCTGATTTGGTTTACACTGTTAAGGATGGGTGGGGTCAAGAGTGTGCGGATGCTGAGATACCAGAGCTGCTCAACATACCTGGCTCCTCACCGAGTTTTCAAATAGACTAGGTGCAGCTGATTTAAACACTTGTCGCATTGGGTGGGCAGGGTGCGCATTTTCTTCATTTCCCTCGCGGAGCTTTGTCGGCTCCATTTTCACGGCATTAAAGCAAACATGCAGTCCAAGCTGCATGAAGGATTTTAGGAATAAGGGTGCTTTTCTAGACCTAAATCTTCTGGTGATTTACAGTCTTTTCAGAATGAAGCCTTGGAGAGACTGAGCTGAGTTCCACTGAGTTCTTATTGCTCTGCAAAAATCATTTCCCTGAGGCAGAAACACTGAAGAGTAATGTGCAGGAGGAGTGATTATATGATCACTGGTATGATACTTATTTTGATGATTTGTTATTTTTTTGCAGGGCTGATGAAAATGGTTTTACTTCGAAAGAGCAGGATAGACTCACCTCCAAGTTGCCTCCTGTGTTTACTGGCTGATCTTTACTGTTTAAATGGTGTACTTTATAATTTACTTGAATCCTATAAAAGACAAGTATAGGGTGAGGAAATAAATATGAAATTGTGCCACATCATGCAACTTGTTTATCATCTTCTGAACCTTTTTTTTATGTGTGTGTATATATATATATTTCATCAAACGCAATGAACCTGATTTTAGTTTGACGTGGTTTCATTAATCATTTCTACAGAGGTTTGTTGTCTTACCAAAATCAATTTGAGTTTTGTTTTTCAAAAAGAAATGCTATTAACAGTGCACCCAAATGTTTAAAAAAAAACTTCAAGATGAAAGTAGCCAATTCTCTGACGAATGTCTAGAAACTGTAAATCCACTTTTTCAGTGAAGGAATGGTAACGACTGACATCTCTGCCAGTGAACTCAGACATAAGTCCAGACCAGAAAAACAGAGTTCTTTTAACATCCCCCACCCGCCCTCCACCCCCCACTGACCTCAGCTAACCTCAGTCCTCCAAGATGGTTCTAAAAGTAGATTTTGACGGAAATGATGTATTTCTGCTCCTTGAATGTCAGCTTCATGGGAGAGTATGATGGTGGTGGTGGTCAACAGGGTACCATTGCAGTGATTTGTCTAATCCCATGTGAGCACTAATGTGCATTTAACTGCATGATATCAATATCAGATTAAACTATGCAGCCTGTGTGGGTCTGTGTGTATGTGATTTTGTTACATCATTGGGACCTTTTTCAGTACAAACACTGGCATGGTCGGGACTAGTAGCCCTCATGGGGACTAGAGGCTGGTCCTGTTCAGGCATAACGTCATTTCTGGGGTCCTGCTTAAGGTTAGGGGTGAGGTATGAACTAAGGTTAGATTAAGGTTAGGTGCACTCAATGCAATGTCCCAATAAGGACTGTATGTTTGGCGATAGAGTGTGTGTGTGTGTGTGTGTGTGTGTGTGTGTGTGTGTGTTGGAGAGGGATTGGACTATAGAGACACACACTCCATTGCAATATTTCCCAGACAGCTGGGCTATAATGTGTCATGGGACCTCTGCCTTGGAATATTAGAGAATATGCAGAGTAATTAAAGAGGGGTGTTTGTGTTATGTGTGTGTGATTGGAAGACAGACAGTGTCATTGTGGGAGTATGTGAGTGAGTGTGTGTTTGTGGTGGGTCAGTGTCATCAAAGTAAAGAGGTCAAGATGTGGGTGTTTGAATTTCAAGGAGGCAGCTTCAGCCTCTCCAGATCCCCGCACACCCCTACATACCGGTATGTGTCTGGTATGATATACATAACGGCACGGGCATGAGTCAGAGTGCGTTTGCATGTCTGCATTTTAGCATGTGTGTGTACATAAGGTGTGTTTGTGTGTGTGTGTGTGTGTGTGTGTGTGTGTGTGTGCGTGCGTGTGTGCATTCTAGCTCAAAGTTCAGTAGATCTGTGTGGTGCCCCACAGTGCCTCCTGCTAATCCTTTCCCAGAATGGCTGTTGCCAGGCAGAGAAATGACCCAACGCATTGCTAATGGAACTTAATGGCAAACTGTAAGTGACCAGGACTGATTGTCAATAACATGATAGCTTGAATGTAGTGTTTACTGGTGTGGGTGGCTTTCTAACTACTTTATTCTCTTTTAGTTTACCAATGCGTGAGGTGGACTGGTAGTTAAAGGAACCACACCACAAGTTTGAACCCTGTCCTTGACAAATACAAACTCTCTCTCAGCTCCTAAGGTGTCGGCAAACCTGAAAGAAACGTGCGCATGGCATATATTGTTTATAACGTTTTTCTTTATTTGCAATTTTTGAAGTCAAAGGTGAGACGGGAGACTGATAAAAGGTAGAATTGTAAACAGGAAGAAATATCTCAAGAGCTGCTGTTTAGACTTCACTTACAGTTTTCATTAGTGTAGTCTAACTGTAGCTGACCTTGGGGGTAGAATTTGAATGGATATGATTTTTCAAGGCAACATTTTGAGTAAGAAGAACTCACACAGTCAGAAAATGTTGGCACCACAAAGCAAACATCGCAAGAAAATGATCTCAAATAAACGGTCCCAAACAGCTGCCTCAACATTTGGTGAGTCGCCATCAGCGGGGAAATAGAAGCAGTTTGTGTGTATTATTTAATACTTGGGCACGGTGTCACAAAACAGAGATGACATTGTTTGGATCACGGAGTCACTTTTCTGATTACTTACCGTTACTGTAAGTGTAGCTCAATCAGTGCAGCTGCCTCAAGCAGTTCTAATTTACCTCCATTGAGCTTAAGCCATTTGCACTTCCTGTAGATGCGCGTGTGCACGCACACACACACACACACACACACACACACACACACACACACACACACACAATGTAACATGAGATACAAGGCTCTATTTGTGGCACTTGACTCATATAGCTATAGTTCTGCTAACTGGCAGAATGGCAAGATCAGTAGTATTGTAACTTACAGGGAAGAAGGACATGATGAACATAGAGACCTTTACTTATGTGATTATGTAATTAAGCTGAAATGCAATTATTGCACCCATGCCTGATGCCATTCTGTCCTCCTGCCCGTCTGCCTTTGTTGTAATGATTGTTTTCTGGACTCTAAGACTCAAAAAGCATCAGTGAAAAATGAACATTGCAGTTGATTTATTTAATTATTTCCCTTTTAATGGATGTCAAAACCGGTTAATGGCTTGCACCCTCACTGCCCACACTCACTCCCTCACACCTTCGCTCGCTCCCTTGCTCCCTTGTGTCCTTCAGAGTTAACTTCCATCCTGTCTTTGTTATTGATGGATGCACTCGTCATTCCCATCTTTGGGCTACATCAATGTTTTTATGACCATCATTTTTTGTGCGGACAAACTGTACATGCACATACAATACGACTGCATGTACTATGTGTGTTTTTATGATTTTGAATGAAAATGGATATGTATGCCTGGGGTCTGAAGATAATTGTTTGTTTGTTTGTGTGTGTTAATGTGCCTGTGTGTGTGTGTGTGTGTGTGTAGAGACAGCTGCTCTCTGTCCATCAAAAGCAGTGCCACATTCTCTACAGTGTCCTTTGTAGCCAGGCTTTCTGTTACACACACACAAAGTTTTTCTTGCGTCATTAGTCACTGACATAGGTAACCTTTACTGTCTGAGGTGACAGAGTGTACTTCTCAAATGTTTTCATGTTGACAATGAATAAGGTATCGCAGGAGAAGACACTGACTTTCAGTGAGTAAAAGTAACTAAAGGGTTTGGACAACCTGGACCGTTTTAATAAGCATCTTTTTAAAAGTTTCATTTTTTGCAAAGTTGCGTACCGTACATACCTCTGAGTTTTCCTCCAGATAAACTAAATGGGCTCTGATTTTTCAATAGGTCACAGGAGTCATTGTTTTGTCGTTTCTTAAAGGCCTCCCTGCTGTTGCGGATGACAGTAAATGGAAACAAAAGGGGAAGCATTCAGTACATGTCATTTTTGTCACGATAAGTCATAACTTTGAAACCTTTAAAAAGCACAAAATGTCAACTATCATTGACTTCAGTTGAATATGTATGCGTGTTGGCTCCACTGAACCCTGATTTAGACGGCGGTCTTATCTAGTTGCCTTAATAAAATGTTCTTTAACTGCCAAAATGTAAGTTTTTACAAGACAGAAGAATATGAAGAGGATCCTTAAAAGGCAAAAATAGCAGACAAGATGAGTATCCCATCAACTGATGAAAATGAGGCGACATTTCATTTATAGTCCTTTTAATTCTTTTTTTTCTTCAGTGCTTCAGGAAAATGCAGCCATTAGCAAGATGGCTTGTCGGGAGAGATGGACTGTGTACTGAATTGATGGTTGGCACAGACATAGTTGAATGATGATTTATAGGCACAAATAAAAAATTCACACTAGCTGTTGTTGAGTGCATAACTGAGGCCAAGTTTTAGCTCCCTTTTGAATATGGAAAAACCCCGCATTAATGTAGCGGACGTCATGTCTCAACAGTGGACATGCACACTCTTTAAATGCTGATGAAGAAAGTCATGCCTTTTACCAGAAATGTGATTCAGTGAAGGTTCTGGATAAGAAAAGGAAAAAAAGTCAGAAACTATTTGTAGAAACGAGTTTAATCAAATTTCTCATTTCACTTTTAAAGTTTCTGCTCTTAGTAATAAGCATATCTCACATAATTGACTTGTTACGGGGAAAGTAGTGTGTGTCTGCTATGTGTGTGACTGATTTGTGTCTCTCGCTCTGCCTCTCTCACTCTACAAACGTGCAGGCTGGTATGTCTCCTTTCCCCTCGAGATGGCCCAGATCTGACAAGAGCTCAGCCTACACCCCATACAGGAAACCCATCCCACTGAAAGAAGTAGTTGGTTATGTACTGTGGGTGTTTATGTGTGTGCATATTATGCCAAAGCACATGCCAGTCTGCACTTCATACAAACAGGACATTTCTTAAATAGTGATCCCAGATTCACATTGACTTCATATGAAAATTTACACCATAAGCCTGCGGGGTGTGAGCCTTCACCTGCCTCCTTCCTAACACGGGCAGTGTAGATCAACGCTGCCAGTGACAATTACACCCAAGCTGTATTTTCTCATTAAACTTCTATTGTATTCCCGGGTCTGCTCTGTCCCCAGTATCGATTTTGTCCGATTTTGTAATATCCATCCCCCGCTGAAGGCATTACCGTCCACTTACATTGCCACAAAATGCTGCCTTAATGGCTTTTCTCTGAAATCCGGGCCAGAGGAGCTCTTCTGCAGGTTCACTCAAGGACAAAGAGTGAGCCAATCATTTTGGATAAGTGTTTCCTTTCATGTCAAATGGGTTTTGTTCCAAGAAGAGTGTGAACTGAAGGAGGAAGAGGCTTTTCTTTCCCTTAAGGTCAAAATGTTGACTCCATTAAAACTCTTCAGTGACATCTCTTCTTTCTGTCTTTTCTTTTATCTGTTGCTTATGTTACCTCACTGTATACCTACGTGTCCGTCGCTCTGATGGTTCCTGTTTGGATCCTTTCCCCACCTTTCTTCCTATCTGTTATTTGCCACAGTGGTATTTCTCTCCATTAATTCTTTCTTTTCACACTTTGATTTCTGCCCTGTCAAGAAGAAATTGCTTCTGAGAATGACCACTGCAGCGGAGGTGATGACAGTGACCTCTGATTCAAATGTTATATAAGAGCGTGAAAGGTGAACTGGATGCAGTGAATGTTGCTAGAAAGCTTATGTGTCACTCTTTCATCTTCCTCTGTTACTCTGTTCATACAAACTTGAAGTTTGATAAAATAGCATTGGATTCAATATGTAATTACTGTGTTACGCTTGTACTGTGGCTTTTTATTTACAAATGAAAACTTTATTTATATCTACCTTTGACCCCACTGCATATTTGGTGGTTTTTAATGGAGTTGTTCATATTGTTCTGAAAAATCTAGGTTTTGTTTGCAAAATTTGGCAGATCTCTTGTTACAAAAGATCTGACTGATCTAAATATGATTGGCTGTTGTAAGGTTGCCGACACAGCTCTGATGGTTTCCATGGTTTCCACTTTGGCTTTCCTTTAAGAGACAATGTTTGTCAATCGCTTTCTGTACAGGTCACCAACCTTGCGAAGGACAGAGAGGAGCTCAACCTTATCCATCCCGCCAAAAAGCTCCTGCTGTCTTGCCCTGGACGTGTGTGTCTCAGGGCGTCTCGTTGGCCACTGCACAGTGTCAGTGCCAGCCCGGCCAGACCTCATCTGAACCCCAGCCTTAATCCCTGGTGTTGTCATCCTTCACAGCCACCAAGGTATGTGGTTATTATGGGTAATTTATTTGTCCGTGAACAGTGAGCTAGTTGGTTTACGACTGATGTTTTTTCCTAATAGGCAGGCAAATACTTTACAACCTATAAACTTTACTGTGGTAAACTTCCTCAGTTATACTTGTCCTCATTCATGTCTAGGTTTTATCGTTCTTGTGGCGTGAGGACATCAGTGTGTTCCCTGCTGACCGGAGCCCTACTGGAGGCCACGGCCTCTCTCGGTGCCCGCTCAGCCCTGCCCTACCCTTCGACCCAGGGTCCCAACAGCCACGTAGTGCTGAAAGGTGATTGTGTGTTGGCAAAGGTTTTCTTTGTGTGTTTGAGTGGGGAAATCTTTGTGAATTGACACTAAATTCAACTGATGTAGTCTGTTACAACCTAGAGTTCAAATCCTAGGGCTGCAAACTTTAGCCAAAGAGTGAAAAGCTAAACCTTGAACACTTCTGTTGTTTATCATAAAACTTAACTGCCAGTATGACGCAGTTTGCCTGTACACAGTGAAAATCAACAGTTCCACCCTCAATATGGCCAAATGCCACTAACCAGATGAGCATTAAGTTGGATGACCAGTGGATCCGGGGCTGTGGGCAGAGGGCCTGTATCTGTTTGATTCTGACAAGAAAAGGTTCTCACTATTCCCCTGTGATCCTCTGCTCCACTCTTTTCTCTTCCTCTCTGCTCTTTTCCCACAAGGTTCCTTATCCACAGCGGGTTTTTTGGGTCGGTAGGAGCACGTCTGTTGTTGATCCCAGTGGTTGCCCTTTCCTTTCCGTCTTTTCCCTTTATTTCTTTCTTTCTTTCTCCTGCTGTCTTTTCCCCCTCCTCCTCGTACCATCTCGTCTCTCTTTCTCTCTCCACTCACACACACACTATGCTCAAGTTGTGTAAGACAGAAAAAAGCCCTCTGACATCACAGCATCTGCCCAGCACTTGTCTGCTCACACCAGGTTATGTCTTTATAAATGAAAAAAGGGTATATGCACATCAGACAAACATAAGCATAAAAACAAGCATGTGCGCACACACACACACACACACACACATACACATACACATACACATACACACACACACACACACACACACATATTGTTTGTCTGCTTTTTTATTTAGTATACCACAGGGCAGCAGCCATCTGTGACCCTGAAATGTCCTAAGCAAACATTAAAAGGTTATGTTTAAAACTTATTTTCTTGATAAGATTAAAAAAAAACATTCTCATCATGCATATTGCACTGTGTGTACGTCATCACACTATTGCCCCCACTGTCTCTCTCCCTGCCTTGCTCTCTTTTCACATGACTTCATTGTCCAATCAGTCGGGTTGTCGGTCAGTTGCTCAGCTGGTAACTCTCTGTCCACCTTCTCTGATGATGAACAGTGTTACGTATGACTTAAATGTAAGCTGATCCTGACATTAATTTCCATTGGCAGAGGGCCAGGGGACAGGCTGTCTCTGGCAAAATCAAGGAGACACATACACACACACACACACACAAATGCACATAAACTCACACAAATACACAAAAACATTAATTTCCTCATATGTTTCTCTGTGACTTCAACAAAACAGAATAACACAAGTTTAATTTTGTCCATAAAGGAGCATTCACACATGCACACGCACAAACACAAACACAAATACACACACAGACATAGACACATGCACACAAACACACAGCGCATATCTTCAACATGACATTGTGTTCTGTTTTAATGGGTGTGACAGGAAACAAAATAGAGCCAGACACGCGCACACATAGCGGCTTCGAAGTCTTGGCAGGACTAGGATTTCATAGAGACACACACACAAACACACATACAAACACACAAACAGAAAGCATGAGAGACTCCCTGTCTAACTTTTTTCTGTCTCTTTAACCAAATGTTAAACCGACCCAGATAACATTGCGCATGAGCGTTACCTACACTTAGACCTGAGGATCTCAATCTCGATCCAAAGCTCTACTGGAAGACAGACTGTACATTTAGTTTTCAGGGATGAGGGCACTATTATTCTACTTTTCATAGTGTTTTTAAAAAGATCTGCATCTGTTTCCGAACTCTGCCTCTCACATGCACACAGGTAAAAGTACCTGTGCGGCTGTGTAATTAAAATGATTTGACATTTAGTGAGCCAGGAAGCAGCACCTGTCTCTGCAGAGACAGATGCTGCCACTTTGCTGTTTTAAAAGTTCTGATTTGCTCGCCGAACTAAAAGGAAGGAGTGTGGTGCTGAGTTGAAAAGAGTCAAACAAAAGAGTGGCTTTAGCAAAATACATTTGCTTTTTAGTGAGACACAGTCTTACTCACCAACTGAGTTTTGGCATGTGTTTCAGAAGACAATGTTTGGAAGGTTAAAGTAATAATCAAATGTCATGAAGACATTTAACTATCTTGATGCTCAGGAAAGGTCTGAGCTAAGTTTCAAATTTGGAGAGTGTTAGTGTAGTTATTGCCTTCTTACCATTTACGGTATTGTTCTTGTTCTCTTTCAGCATAACAACCTGCTCTTAATCTTTCACGCTCATTCAGAATCTTTCTGAAACATTCTTAAGTTTAATCTTACTCAGTTGATGCATTTAAAATAAATGTATTTGATACTGAAACTGAGCTTGTCACATGAAATGTGCTGGGTTTGAAATAGACGCACAGCTTTAGACAGCCTCCACTGTCTCTTGTAGTGGTTCACCTCTTCAGGGAATCAAAGTTTTTTTCAATGCTTTCTTGTGAGAGGGTCATCCCTGTGTCACCTCTACAGAAAAGCTTGTGTGCTCTCTCTCTCTCTCTCTATACACTTCCCCTCCTTGCTTCTTCTCGTCTTCATCCTCATTTAAATTGGAAATGCAGCTGTTTTGCAAAGAGAGAAATCTGCATTTCTGCGTTGCTGGTCTAGCTTTAGTTTTGTGTGTCTGAATCTTTCATGTCAGACAAGTAACTGCACAATATTCCTAACATCAATCTTTCACTACTATTTTGAAATGTTGTGACTCTATATTCTTTTTGCTTGTGTAGCTGCATTAATTGTGTGCTGTACTGGCTCAGCGTCAGCCTTACTTTGTTGCAGATCTCTTGAATTAAACTCTTTCCTGTGTCCTGGTGACAAGTGCTTATCACAGGTGAGAGTTCAGATGGATTAGTGTAAGAGTTTGTGAATGTGCTGTGTCTGTGTGTATAATTCCCGTTTCCACTCCAGCCTAATGAGGAATTGATTTTAGATACAGTGTAGTGGCAGCAGAATTGGGGCTGGAAGTATAACTTGATCAGTGGCTCTGACCCAAATGCTTTCAAGGATTACCAAGATAATCGCCTGGCCAGCCCTGGTGTATTCTTAGAGTTTTACTGTGACTGGTGAGAGGTGGAATGTTTTCCTTGACCTTCTCTGCGTCCCACATCTGCTGTAATGATCCGAAAGCATTTTTCTTGGTTCTTCTGATGTATATGAATGACTTTCTTTATCGTAGCAATCATTTAGTTTTGGTGGAAGGCCAGGAGGAACATTTTGATAAATGATATTTTACAGTTTGAGCTGGCACTTGTCTGGGTCAGTGTGACAAGCTTTTATTTTGAGAGTAAACTACTGACACCTATAAATGCAAATACTGGTGTGTCAACTTGTTTTGACAAGGGTAAGGTCAAGGTGGTGCGTGTGCTGATTAAACACATGCGTAAAGTAGCACTGAGAAATCGAGGCCAAAGATCACTGATGAATATGCAGGTAATGAAAGGCAGTTGTTTTCATTTCATGGAGTGTGTCTTTGTGAACCATGTGAAGATCAATGCTGGGCCAAACACCATTGATGTTTGTGGCTTCAGTAGGGGAAGATTTCACTAAAACCACAATGTGTGTGAAAAATAACATTTCAAGTGTGTTTTGTGTGGGCATGGGCACGGCCATGCACATGATTGTGCACCTCAGTTAATACGTTTGTTCATGTAAGTAATAAACTCTAAGTGCATTGGTTGACACATTTTCTTCTCTATTATTTGACATTTCATACATCAAACATTTAATTGATTAACTGAGAAAACAAATCTGTAGATGAATCAATAATCAGCAATCAATGAAATTTGTGAGTCCTTTGCTCCTTTACTGTCTGTCCTTAGTCATTTGAGTCGAAAGAAAAAGTGCTGAAACGCACTGCGGTTTAACCATATTCATGTGAAGTATAATTGAGAGCGGTTTAAGTGCTTTTCTTGAGCTCATTTCCGTTGTGTCATTTACTGTATTGCTGAAAAGGAAGCAGGCCGCTCAGTTACAGGCTGCCATCCTTCCAGCTTACTATTGGTCTTTCTCCTTTTTTTTCTTTTTTTCTCCTTCTTTATTTTTCATTCTTCCTCTCAGTCTTCATTGTATATTGTGTTGCCTGCAAGCATTTAAAGACCCATTGACGGCAGAGATGATGGGAATCATAGTGAACGGAAGTCACAAGGATTTCACTAAAAATACTCTTCTTAACATTCTATGACTGGATTGGGACAATTTTCTCTTGTAAATCATCAAAGCATTTCATGATAAACTGTACAAATATACAGGTGTATGCATTTGCTCTGGTGAAAGCATTTTGACAAGAGATGAACGACCCTGCAAGAAGTTGCTGTGATGCATAACGGTGTGATTAATATTTTATCAAGTCATAAAGGAGGTGATATTACACTCCTTGTAATTGCTGAGTTTTGGTTTCATGACACCTTCTCAAAACAAACTGCTGAGACACTGCTGAAAATATCTTCAAATATACTATAATTTCTGCTCTGAGCTGTATGTGTAGGATAAAGTAATAAATATAGGGCAACATGTTGTATCACAAATACATATTTACACTGTGTAAGGTAACCAGTTGATCATTTTTGGATGAAAAATTATTCCCACCACATTTTCCCAGAGCCTGATGTGACTTCATCAAATTGCTTTTTTTGTCTCAACTAAGAGCACGAGAACCACAGACCTTCAATTTACAGTGATATAAAACAGACTGTGAGTAATAATCTGCAGATATTTTACATTTTCTTCTTGATAAATGATTGAAATGATTTTGGAAAGATTGTTAATAAATTTGTCTTTTTTTGGTCAATGGACTCATCAATTGATTGACTTATTGTTTCAGCATTGACATATTAACTGTGACTGAAGTCCTCAAAGAAACATTTAGAAGTTTAGTGTGAATGCCTCAGTAACAATCGGCACCTTACTGGGAACTTACTTCTTACACAATACACTGATTTGTTATCTCTGACTTAATTACTTGTTTCTGTTCATATGAGTGTATGAATTATGACAGTGTGTGTTTCTGTGGCGGGATGGTCCGACCAGGCCAACTCTAGCACACGGCTGTGAACTATGTATGGTGTCGGTGAAGGGTGGGCGGGAGACCGAGAGAGGGAGAGAGAGAAAGAAGAAGGGAGAGGAAGAGTGACTGTAGCCAAGAGAGAGAGAGAGAGCGAGAGCAAGGAAAGACCGTTTGCTGATAAGCAAAGGGAGAGTAGCCAGGTGAGCAAAAGAGAGGAAAAGACAAAGTGCGAGCTGGAGAGCATTCAAGGTAGAAATGGAGTGAAAGAGAGAGAGAGAGAGAAATAGAGCAGACAGCCAGTGAGAGAGAGAGCGACGGGGAGAAGAGAGCGAGAGAGAAAGACAGCAGCTGCAGGAGAGGGGAGAGTGGCGGCTCAAATGTGGACGAGCGTACCTCGGTCGCCCCGGCACTGAACTGTCAGTGTGGGAGGCAGAGCTGCCAGCTGTATCTAGCAAACATGAAGCACTCTCACAGAATGGACTTCAAGCTGATCAGTGAGTAGAGGAAATATCAGTGACAGCGCAGTTGTGGTTGCTCGTGTCTCCACAAAGTGGAGTGAAATTGGAACTTTCAAGTGGTCTTCATCAGTTACAGTCTGCATGTTTGTGTGTGTGTGTGTGTGGACCTAAATGCAGTGTATATGTTCATAGGAACTATTGTAGGTTGTCCAATGCTGTCAGCACTCTCTTGTTATGCATATCGGAAATCAGTGGGAATTTATTAAAAAAGAGTACTTGACCATAACTTTGTGTTTTACGTGGTCGCTCAGCTGGGTGTTCAAGACACATTTCACAGATAGTGAGATTAAAATAAGATGTGGTTTTATCTTGATTATAAATTTTGCTCTTGTTTCAGATGGTATAACGTTTGTTGATCCCATATTTTCTTATTTAGTTTCTTGCATGATGACTCAAGTTTCATTATTGATCATTTCGAAAACTGCAGAGACCTTTTCTGTGGAATTTGTGGTGTGTGTACATTCCCATTCCAGCTTTTGCAGTCAATTTGTTGCCAAATGCGATTGCGGTCTGTTTTGTTTGACTTCTACCCTTAAACGGGCCATTTGTATCCTCTTAAATTGTGTTTGTCATGTATTTAATGGACATTTTACTGTAAAAGGAATGCCACTGTCCCCTCCCTTCTCTGTTTTACTGGGGACGGTTTTGATATTGCTTTGCTCACTGGTAAATAAGCACCTACCTGTGACTCAGGCTTTTTTTTATTTACACAAGAATAAGCTGGCCCAGCATGCTCCTTGTTCCTTATGCCTTGTTTTTTGGTTTGTAAATTCAAACATTGCAATTGAATTAGAAAAAGCTAGTGTTTATTGCAAAATATGATGAATGCAGCAGCAGTTTGTGACTGTGTTTGATGGAGTGCTGTGCACTGTGCCCCCTGTATACCACAAAACTGACAGCATGACATTGAAGAATTGAAAGAAGGTCTGTGGGTAACTTCACATTGAACTGACCCTCAGCATGAATTTCCCACATGGCTATGGATGTGTTTTGAGTCTGCACATGCAGCAATACACTTACACACACTACAATTAAAAACGAAACCACTGAAATTACGCGTTATGATTTGTGCCACTGTGAAGTTAGTTGGTAAAGTCTTCTTTTTTTGCGGGGCCTCGTTTACACAGTTTAATTTGACTTGAATATCTCCCATATGAAGAGAATAACATAAAGCATTACTTTGTTCCTTTAAGAATCTCAGAACCTCCAAATTTACTTTCCTTTGATTTAATAATGTGACGTGTTTGCTGCCCTGATGTGATCTTTGGTTTCACAACAAGGAAGCTTTTGCTTAATCAGTCCAAATTTATCTTGGTGTTTGTCGAGGTCCCCCTCTCGATAGCAAGGAAAGGTCAGAAGAACCTGAGTGTCATATTTATATACGCGCAGGGCCCTGCGTGTCCACTAGTGCACATATCTGATCCAAGAGGGAAAACTCCCTGTGATAAGTCAGTGCTGTCAGCAGTCAGACAGATCAATGTTTATTGCTTCTGCTCCTGCTGCGTGTCTGTGTATTTAGCCTATGTCCTGTGAGTCCTTCAACCATTTATTCTTGTTTGTTTACTACTGTTAGTAGTACTACAACTTGTTGATTTTTATTCACCCGAGGGCTCATATGCATCTTTTGTTGATGCGCTTTCATATGCATGTGCAATGTGTGTGTGTGAGTGTGCGTGTGTGCCAGTCCGGACTAAGCAGTATCAGATGTTATTCTGCTATCAATGCAGTAGAAGAAAACCGATGAACTGAAGCGGAGCCGCCTGATGCTGCAGTTTGGATTTTGCTTGCACTGTCTGAAAAATAGCAATTTTAGAGTAATTTTTTTAAATGCATGTTTCCAGAACTAATTTCACAGGTTTAAAATCCAATCTAAATATCCTGTGTTCCAGAGGTATACAGGTAGTGATACAACACAAAATCAAGACTCACCAGGTGTAGGGCAGCTTCATAAATCTTTGTGGACATTTGTGGGTCATTCTTCAACCTTGAGTCAGACAGAAAAATACAATTATATAAGATAAGATAAGATTAATTAATGTTTTTTAAAAAACCCATATGTTATATTTATAATGGTAATATATATGAATAGGTTCAAAAGGCTAATTTATTTCCAATCCTTTGACTTAAACTGCTTTCTGCTGCACCTGTTTGAATGCCCTGCTTGCTCCCCCAGAGAAGTTGTCACCAGCTACAAACGTGCTTGTGGAGAACAGCGTACGTGTGTACTTGGCTGGCAATGAAAGACAGCAGGATCTATGTTCAAGGTTCCTCTCCTTTAGCTGGTATTAATAGCTGTGCTTACTTAAATAAACACAGCAAAGCTCAGTGTAGTGTCGAAAGAATGAGTCGATATCTGAGTTGATATGAGTGAACAAGACTTCCTCGGTTTGCTTTGTTTTGCTGTCTAGTAAATGTAAATTCTGCAGGATGATACGAGGCTGGATGAATTCATCACGACCCAAAGTAAAGTTACTTTAATCAGAGGTTTGGCAATGTTGACAACCTACACAAGCACACACCGACACATTTCCTGGCTCTGGTTAAAAAGGATGTTCAGCCAATCTGCTCCATCCACCGCTGCATTTAGAATCCACTCACACACACACACACACACACACACACACACGTATGAAACACCCAAAGGCCATTTGTATTCAGCAGCATGCATTACAGATGAGTAAACCCATGCATAAAAATCACAGGGGCATCGCGGTCAATTAGTCCAGGTTCATGTTCTCTCTCTCACAGCGGGGGTGCTGCATGTTCAATGTGTTTCTCAAACCGGCGTGTATGATATGTAAGGGATTGGGGGGCTTTTTCTAATGGGCCTGATTATATTAGATACACTTAACGCTATCACTGCAATCCAAGATTTC
The DNA here is from genome assembly GCA_016785225.1 of Psettodes erumei. Taxonomy (NCBI): domain Eukaryota; kingdom Metazoa; phylum Chordata; class Actinopteri; order Pleuronectiformes; family Psettodidae; genus Psettodes; species Psettodes erumei. Next base: position 824,567 of record JAFBJZ010000429.1, read on the forward strand.
ATTCCATCCAGTAATCAGTGTCAGTATTTATTTATCATTTTTCTATTGTCAGTGTTGATATCGTACAATGTGTGTGAAGCCTCTCAGGATGAAGCTGAGGATAAAACCAACAGCACATTATAAAGGTTATTGAATTACTGATAATATTTTTCCAAAGAATTTTTTATGAATTAATTCTAATTTTGACCCTGTTGCTTTGACAAAAAAGAGTGGCCTGTGGGAACTGTTTTGATTTTGAGCATAATAAAATGATATATACATAGCTGTTTTGAGGAATTAACATTTATAAAATATAAACTGCCAGCTGTGTGCAGCACAGTCTTTGATCGATGCACATTTGCTTTCAATTAATTACTCAGAATCTCTCAAGACCATTTGGTCACTGCCTTGGCTTGACAGCTTTGTCTGCATGTGCGTTCCCCAGTTGGAAAGATGAATAAATGAATGATTGAGCCCTCTGTTTGGTCATGAAATTCATATGGCTAATTTGAGGGTTTCTCCATTTCCACTTCAAAAGGGCAGCTTGTAAAAACAGTTCAGGGGGTAGAGATGAGGACATATTGCTCGTCTGTTTGAGAGATTCGAGGGATGGAAGATTGGATAGGTTTAAACTAGTATCTAATGTTTAAAATGATATAAAAATGATATGTAGGTGAACAACTTATAAGTAATGTTTCATTTTCTGCCTTTTCTGTTTTTAACAGAGTTAATGATTTAACAACATTTAACATCACAATATAGTAGCAGGGTAGGTTTTCCTGCCTTTTTTGCAAACCAGCACAGTTCACTATTTGAATGTTTTACAAGTTGCAGCTGTTTCTACATAATTTCTTTCACGGTGCTTGTGTGAAATGGCATGTGGAGGAGTTGCAGTATTTATGCTTTGGATTTGTACAGGATGCAGCTTTATTCACAGGCTGTAAATAAAGTCTGAAACACGTTTTCATTTTTTTCAGTAGTCAGATTGGTTTAAGTCCCTGTTTCATTTGATGCAAACTGAAAATGTGTTGCAGGTCAACATTGTACAATGAAACATAATTCCAAACCTCTTTCCCTCTGTGGGACATTTAAGAAATTCAGTGTTTTATTCTGTTTATTCTCTCTAACTGTGATCGATAGCTCACACCTGCTACATAGTGCAAACTACAAAATGTCCACTTATTCTCTTCACCCCTTCCTCACAGTCTTATCTGTGTCCTCTCCTCCTCTGCTCTCACTTTTCATATCTCTATCTCATTTACATTTTTATTTTGTATAAAAAATTGTTGACCATCCTTTTCTCTCAGATCAGACAACCTTTCTCTGCTATATCCTCTAATTCAGGCACGTCAAGTTCATTTCTTTTATTCTGGCTTCCGTTCCTTTTCTCCTTTTTCTCTTCCTGTCTCCTCTGTCTGTGCGCACAACTGTCTCAAACAGACACGCACACACACACACGCACACACACACACTGTGAGTTCATTACAGGAGCTGTGAGGCCGGATCCACAAATCAAACTGTGCAAATAAGCAAGTGTTGCTTCTGCAGAGCAGTCACTGCTGTTACCATGGTGACCTGTTGCACATCTCAAGGATTACCAAGGACAGCCTTTAAGTGTGTGTGTGTGTGTGTGTGTGTGTGTGTGAGTGTGTGAGTGTGTGCCTGTGTATGCATACACAGTTTTGTATGTGTGTGGTTGTATGAGATCTTTTTATGAGTATGATAATTGACAATGACCAGAGTGAATTAGTCTCATGGTCCTCATGGTGTTCAACACATTTGATCTCCCTGCCTTCAGGCTATTTAACAATAACTAACTAATGTAACTAATTTTGAAAAATCAAGCTGCAGAACTGACACTTGACACTTGATTCACTTCATTCATGCACATGCCACTTGTGATTGATAAAAATGCTCCATTTCTTGAGTCATAGGGCTGACAACCGCTTGCTCATGTCTGAATAACAATTACATAATGGCTTGGGTCCGACCACTCAGCAACATTCAGTCCTGCAAACCTTGGTCTGGTAGTGTCTGTTTTAAGAACAGGAGCTTTTTTGGGGCAGGAACTGTATCCCAGTGACTAAATTAGGATCTGCGAGTTACTGCAGTTGAATGTAGGTGAAATTCCTCAAAGAGTCTCTCAAATGTTTCCTGGAAAAGCTCCTGCGTCGGAAAAAACGGCTGGCACCCATCCCGACAATGTACTGTATGTCTACCTGGCAGCTCTAGCAACAGTGCAGAAACTGTCCATTAGTCCTTTGTTAGCAGAGATGAGGACAGGTTTGTGTGTGCCTGTGTGTGTGTGCGTGTGTGTGTGTAAACAGACAGACTAATGGACCTGACTGAAATCCAAACAGAGGAACTGGCAGGTGATCAATGCTGTTTACTTCCAGAGCCAGAGGGTGCAGGCTTCCTTTGGCCGATCCGGGGATAGAAAGAGTGTGGTATGCAGGGACTGATGGATCAGAAGACTTGTGACATTCCAGTTAATCCTGAAAAACTGATCCACATTTCATTGAGGCTTAAAGCTTTCATAGTGAAAGGAAAACATCAGAGTACATAATGTCTCACTTTTAATCTCTCCTCTTTCTCATCCTGCTCTCTTCTTTTTTATTGCTATGAGGAGCGGCAGTCTCTGCTTTCTTTTTTCTTTCTACTTGTAAACTCTTCAACTCATTCTTCCCCCTACCCCTCTACTGTATGAAACCATCCCCATTCCTTGCTAGAGGGTGATGTGATATGTGAAAAAGTCATGTAAAATTCATGATCCCTCTCCCTGCCTCCCCTGCCTCCTTTTATTTGCCCATCCAGAACGTCAGCTGGCCAACAGCATGACCAGCAGTAGCTCTCTTCCTCCCAGTGTCAGTGGGATCAGTAAGGAGCTGGCAGAGCTGCAACACCTTGTGCAGTTCCCAGAGGAGATTGCCTGTATCCTCACAGAGCAAGAGCAGCAACTCTACCAACGGGTAGGAGGAATTTCATACAATACATGTTTGGGGTCAAAAAGTTGAAAACAAGTACAGGAAAACAAAGTTTCAGAAAGACAAATGATTGTGAATTAAAAAAAGCAACTGTTTTATTGACATCTTAGAGAAAGAATACATATTCATAAAGTTACACAGCTGTTTGTTCGTGTAAGGAGTTTGGACAAACATGTTTCTTGTAAGAGGAGCTAGGAGGGATAATGAGATCTTTGTTTCTAATATACAGTAGTTGTCCCCGTCTGTGTTCAGGCAGTCACTTTCTCAAGTCAGAAATACTCACCCTGCTACTGTGTGTCTACCTGCAGGTCTTTCCCTTGGACTACCTCTGTTTCCTCACTCGAGACCTGGGCAGCCCCGACTGTCAAACCAGACGGCACCCAAACCTCAAGAGCTCGCTGTCGGCGCCCACCATGCCAACCCAGAGTGCTCAGCGAAGTAACGCCGTGGAGGACTTGGTGACACGATTCAACGAGGTGAGGAATCTGTTTATGTAAAATATGTGTATATGATGCAGGAATTATTCTGCTCGTGCTCACCCAACTATCAAGTTTTTCTTATTATTAATTTTGACAGTGTTCCTTAATGAACTGATTAATTGTTTAGTCTATACAATGTCGAATAAAGGGGGAAAATGCCCATCACAATCTCCAAAAGCCAAAGTAGATGTGATAAGGAAAAAGTATTTAATCTCACAAAGGACAAAGAAACATGCTAAACCCTTACAGCTGGAACCTGGGAGTTATACTTGGGAATGTCTCAAACAATTTGTTTCGTTAACGTCAAATCTCAAATAGTTGTTATTAGATGACTTCTACATCAGCTAAATGTTTCAGCGCTGCTGTAGCATCAGTGTTTTACACTGTTTTTAGGTGTGACCTTTTGAAGTCAGTATGCTGCGTGGATTCATCACAGTAACCTTGCACTGTCAGTTTATAGCTCACAAGCTCAGTTTCTTATATGTCACTGACATCTGGACAAATCTGTGATGCCCATCAGTAAACTATATGGAATAGTTTGATGGGCTGACTCATGAATGCCTTAACTTTTTATACAGAGCCATATACAGATATAGGATTATTCATATACAGTATAATATATTATAGGGGGAACTTCTCAACAGTTGGGAGAAAAACTGATTGAAAACCAATGTTTCTCCTGTTTTGATAACTCTGCAGTGGGCCCTATTTGACATGAATGTGAAAGGTTGAAAAGCAGAACAGTAATCAGCTCATGACTGAAGCACACACGCTGTGAGCACACTTTGTGGTGGTGTAGGTTGGCTATAGTTGCTCTCCCAGGCCTTTTTTCTTTTATGGTGAGCAACTTTGAGAATAAACAATCACAACACTGCAGTGGTGAGAAAGAGAGGGTGAAAGAGAGAGAGAGAGTCTGATCGGGAACAGTGATGTCATCTTTAAGTTGCATGCCTTTCACATCAGCTGGTTTTCATTTAAGTCGGCAAGAGGAGAGACACATGAAAAATAGTTCCCCAAATGTGCATTGTAGCCTTATATGGGCACAGTGGAACAAACTGTCCAATGACAGCAGTGAGTCTAACTGTGAAGACACTGATGAAGCCCTTAATGACACTTATTCCTGCGATTTTCCTCAGCAATCGTGCACAATATTTTCATAAAAAAATCTGTAAAAGGATCTTCTGATTTTTTTTACCCACATTTTCAGTTCTTTTTCACCAGGCACCTGTCACATTACAGGGGATTTGTTTTTGCTTTCTAAAATGATAAATCAATAACTCAGGCACTGAGAAGAGGCTGACATGCTGCAGTAATTATATTGCGTCACTTCTGATTGCAGGTGTTTGTGTAGCTGCTCTATCTCTATTCAGTCAACTTTGCTATTTTCTTAGTCACTACTCTTACCTTACTCTGTAAAGTGTCTTGAGATAATGTATGTGGTGAATTGGCGCCTTGAGCGCATTGAGGAAGTTTCTAACAAGCCGCGCCTGGATAGAATCCTCGGTTAGTAGATATTATCCTCCTAGTTTTAGTGTCTGATTTCTCTCCTCACACTTGACTGACACCACTTTGTAAATTGAAATCAAAACTTATCAAATGTCTTTGAACCTGTTCATTTTCAAGCCATGTATGGGAGTGAAATATTATGCAGTCCAAAGGATAGCACGGCAAGAGAGCATTTGGAGGCGAGGAAGGGTGAGCAGTTTGGACCCCTCTGTGTCTGTCTGGAGTGTTTAGCTTTGACAGGACCAGTATGTGCTCATGCGTTGAGTATGTAATAGTTCTCTGTCAACCTTGGTTATGTAATTCGTGTATCAAGGAGAAACTGACCCTCATAGTTCAACTAATAACACACGCACAGATGGAGACAGACGGACAGACAGATGGACACACAGGCAAACATCAAAGCGGGATCATCTTGTACCCAGCTCCGGTTCTGTGTGTGTGTCTGTGTCTGTCTGTTTGTGTCAGTCATAGGCTACCTTTGGGGACAAACTTTAGTCCAGTTTAAAGACCAGTCATTTGGGGACATTACATAGACCTGCATTTATTTCCTGGAGACTCCGACCCTGTTAGTGTGTGTGTGTGTGTGTGTGTGTGTATGTGTTGATACTGGTAATGTATGGGAGGCTGTTGTTTGAAGAAAGGTTTTACATGTTTTACTGATTGTTCTTGTCTTTTGTTTGCTCATTTGGGCACTTCTACATGCTAACTCTATATATAGTACCTGTTCATATCCTTTCTATTATCTCGCACACACTGTACACTCTTTTGCTATCTGGAATATCAGAAGAGATGCCAACTCTGTACGATGCCTTGATCTGTGGCAGTTCAAAAAGCCACTTCGCAGACAGTCAAAATGGTTTAGATGGTGAACGTAATACAACCCAGCTGCTGACATGGCTACGCATTGTCGTAATGCTAGAAGTGACTGATTGCAGATTTTCACGCAAGGCACGCACAGAGCAGGGGAGTACCAGATAACTGAGAGACTGGAGAGACTGTAGGGCAGCAGGGTTGTTTGTCAGAAAGCCATATACAGTAGATTTCTTGAACAAGCTTTCCTTCAACTGAGGTAACGGAGAGCGAGACACTGCATCCTCTTTGGCTCCAGGTGGGATTTTCTGCAGCCGACGCTCTGTATCTGATCCGTCTGAAAACAGGGACATATGAGAGAAGAATTTTCTGATTTATAACATCAGCTGATTTAAAAAGCTATCTCTTTCATTATAGAGAGACTGCAACACCTAGACACAAAGTGTTTGAACATATTTGAAGGAAATATAAAATGGTTAATGTCTTATAGATGATGTTATTCAAGGTTCTCATCAAGCATTTTAATAAATTTGAACCTTGGTTACATTGTAGTTCCACTCAACTGCATTATCTATTCTGCAGGATTTGGAGGATGAGTGCTGCAACTCTTTAAGTTTTATGTTGTCATGTTTCTCAGTTTGAGTAAATAAAGACGTCACATTAGTGAGAGCAGTTTAGAAGAGACAGTTTTAAAGTGTCTGAGATGGATTACATTTTCACAGTAACCCTCCCAACCCTCTGAATGCCTGTGCTTCTATCGCACAGGAATGCACGACCTGGCGTGCTTTCACTCATATTGGATAGGGAGAAAACATGAGACCTAACAAACCATAACATCATTAACATGAGCGAGTTTGAAATTATGACAACCAGCCTCTTTACGTCTGACAAATAGAATTTCATGTTTTATCAAACGCTGTTGATTATATGCTTGTAAAGTACAGTCTTGTGTATGCACAAGCTCATATCTAAAATGTCTGTATATGCTGTGTGTTAAATTGTATATGTAAGTACCTGAGGTTGATATGTGAGTATCTATGGTCTCATACTAAGGGTAAAAGGTCAATATTCTGTACACATGCAGGGGTTATGGTTGCGTGTGTTATATATGATTTTTTTTTTTACCAGTGTTTATCAGGCTTTGTTGAAATGGAGACATCCTCAAACACTGTACTTTGTTACATGTTTGGGTGTGTGTGTTTCTTTATTTAGTCCCTGTGAAGTTGGACTGTGGTGGGCTTCACAGATTCTTACATAACTCAGTAATAGATCTCTGGGCCAGGGGGATGTTTTTACTGCCTGCAAGGGGATTGGGGAGTTTCAGTATGTGTGTGTGTGTGTGTGTGTGTGTGTGAACACATGAGGGTCAAATGCACACAGACACAGATACTAGAGAGCAAGAAGCAGCCAGATTGAAAGCTAATCTTTCCTTGTGTGTGTGTGTGTGTGTGTGTGTGTGTGTATTAATGAATGTGAAAGAAAGGAAACTGACCATGATAAATATCTGGTTTGTGTCTTTTGCGTGTTCTTCAGAGCAGAGACAGAGTGCAGCTGATGGATATCTGATATCATTCTCTCTTGCTTTGTGTGTGTGTGTGTGTGTGTGTGTGTGTGTGTGTGTGTTAGTGTGTGGCCAGCTGCCATGGTCCTGTGCATAAGTTTAGACACACGTTGCAGTACCAGAATTTAAAAGAGACGACACAAGCGGAAGTCAGACCACACACACAACAGAAAGCTTCAGCTGACTGTCATTTGTCTCCTGTTTGCTGGGTTTTAACACACGTAGTAACAGCCTTGCAAATAGTCTGTTGTTGAAACACTTCCATTGAGCTACATGCAACATAGTGCAGCAATACTAAGACTAATGGAATATTTTATTACAGTCAGGGGAACAAAATGTATTAAGCCTGGTTATTGAAAATGGGCTGTCCAGAAAAAGAGGACTTTTTAAAAATGTGACCTTCTGGAAGAGAAGTGACGACCTCATGATCATTACTATTTTTCCATCAGTTTGAGTGTGATAGCAACGATTGGTAATACTATATGTTAACCTCTGTATCGATAGGTGAGTTCGTGGGTGACGTGGCTGGTCCTGACAGCAGGGTCCATGGAGGAGAAGAGAGAGGTTTTCTCTTATCTGGTCCACGTCGCCAAATGCTGCTGGAACATGGGAAACTACAACGGTGTCATGGAGTTCCTGGCAGGACTCAGGTTTGAAGGAATACACAAGTACTCTCAAATGTATGCTCACGCACTCATGCTGCACTCACAAATATGCAACTTGATGCGAATGTCTTTGTCGTCCAGGTCTCGTAAGGTGCTGAAGATGTGGCAGTTTATGGACCAGTCGGACATTGACACCATGAGGAGCTTAAAGGATGCCATGGCTCAGCATGAGTCTTCTTCTGAGTACAAAAAGGTTGTGACCAGAGCTCTCAATATCCCAGGATGCAAGGTGGGTTAATTACATTTGGGAATGCGATTGTGTAGTTAGTTTTCTTGGCTATAATCATTCACATACGTTTTTTTCTTTTCTGAACACTGGAAAAAAAGAAATGACAGTATAGTAAATGCCATAACAGTATGTTTATTTTTTCTGTCCTGCCTTTCCACCATAGGTTGTGCCATTCTGTGGGGTTTTTCTGAAGGAGCTGGGCGACACATTAGATGGGACAGCGAGCATCATTAGCCTTAAACCCCCTCCAGACAACACTGAGGACTCTATAGAGGTATGGTAAACACCTGCAAACATGCACACATCTCATTTAATTGATCCAAGCAGTAAGACTCACATGCTCTTCTCTCTAGTTTGTGTCTGACTACAGCGGCCAGGGCAACTTCATGTCACGGTCTGGTCCTAACGGCCTTCACGTTCCAGAAAAAGAAGCTACCGTCAGCAACATCCTCCAGATTATCAGGTACACTGTATCCAAACATATCATGTATAGACTTTGTCTTTACATCTCTGATCTTCTGCTCTTTGTTTTAATATCTCTCTGATCAGCCCTCTCTTTCTTCTTCTATTCTTGTCTTTAAAACCAAATTTTCAAATTTCTCTTGCACTTGTCTCTGCTGTGACTCTCCTTTCTCTCCTCCCTCTGCTCCTCAGATCTTGTAATCGTAGTTTGGAAGCAGAGGATCCTGATGAGGCATCCACCAGTCCCTCCTCTACCGGCCCATCCCCTGCATCAAGAAACAACTCTTTTAGGGACCGCTGCCGCAATCAGTCAGTACCCATGTTTGTTTGTTTTTATCGGTCTACATTACATTTTATTTACATTGTGTTTACCCAAAAGACAAAAGAGGTCTTTCATTGTGCAGCATCAATCATTAAGCTGCGACTCTGGAGCACTTGAAATGAGTGTTTTATGTCACGGGGTCATGAACCCATCCTGCTGAAGGATGATTTCTATGTTTTTACCGTGTGTGGGAGATGTTGGGACAAAGTTCTCAAGACATATAGTTCAGTGCACATAACATGCAACACAGTCCGTGAAGAGACTAGAACATCACGTGTCAGTTGAATGAGTTGTTTTCACTTTTTATTTACTGTTTAACCACACTTGCTCCTTGTTTTAACTTAAAATATAATACAGTGCTTTCCTCATTTCACAATATGTTGTCTGTACAGTACGTTAAACATACACACTGTAGATATTTTGCATTTGCAGCAGAGTTTCTGAGGCCAGATGACCTGGATGCTCACCAAACTTTTACTGCACAGTATCTTATTCTAGGTCATTTGTCTGTCACAAAACAACAGTCTCACAAATACTGGCGCAAGATAATGGGGTTTGTGAAGGAACATGCCATATCTACAGATTGTTTTTGAGATGAGGTGATCTTCACGTAAACCCCTGTGTCACAGAGAAAAGATAACAGGTTAGTTTCCTGTCAGAGCAGGAAGGAACAGAGCTCTGGGACTTTTCAACACACAGGTTAGAAAACGAGTTTGGGCTGTGCTGTTTGTACTAAGGAAACCTGGATTATCTTCTCTTTGTTTCCAGACAGTTTTCTTTGACTCTGGTTTATTATTTCATATTCCAGCTCAGGATAACACTTTTGGCTCGCGGTGTGCTGTTCATCCATCTGTTCTTGGATGCAGAGAAATATCATTTTTCTTTCTCACAGAGGTTTAGGAGTTCTTTTCCTGTATTCCTTGTGTATCTTTCCATCAGCATCCTCTTTTATTCTATGTTTCTATTCAATTCCGAGGACTTGTGTCAAAACCTCTGTCTGCTCTTTATTCCTCTCACTGTTCTTCTCGTCCTTCTCTGTCCCATTCTCCCATCCTATAGTTCCCATTCATTTAGGACACCACCAGATTCAAACCGTGTCTTGTAAGTGATTGTAAGAGTTTCGGGAATTTGAGAAATGTTGGCTAACATCTCTTAGCCATGGTTTCAAGTTGCAACCTGAGTACAAACCTTTTTCAATTGTAAGGGAATGTGCAATGACAAACGCATGATGCTTTTTTGCTTGTTCAACCGATGCACTACAGTACAGAGTACATTTTTGTGCTGTTTATCGTGCTGTAGATGCAGGTAATTTCTTACTAGACTAGACCTATTTTCTAAATAAATGCTTCATCACACCTGCTACAAAAATCAAATGTAGAACTTTGAAATTCATACACTTAATTTTCACTTTTTCTTTTCCCCACCTTGCACTGCATGTCTTCTCTTGGAACCCAACCTCTGTCCATCTTCAGATTCATGGTCGGGGACTTGTCAGATTCAGACTGTGACCTGTCGTCTGAGCCGGCGGTGAAGGAGGTAGAGTTTCAGGGCACTGAGGAGACCCACCGAGGTTTCAGCCACGGCACTGAGCTCATTCCCTGGTAAGAAACAATCACACATTCAAAAATGTGTAGCTAGCTCCACAGATACACCACACTCATTGTATTCTCTTTTTCTAGGTATGTGTTGTCACTACAACCAGACGTTCACCAGTTTCTGCTGCAGGGGGCCACAGTCATTCACTACGACCAAGACAGCCACCTCACAGCTCGCTGCCTGCTGCGACTACAGCCTGACAACACAACACTGACCTGGGGTAAATTATGACAGAGATTATTTGAAACCATCTCAATACGATGTAAAAAAACACTGTCTTCTATTCTGTTTCGTTTATATCTCTTAAAACCATTTGAAATTAATGTTGCTAGCAAGTTATGTTAGCAATTTATGTCTGTCGTCAAGGTATTTTAAATATGAGTGTGTTTATATCCCACGCAGACAAGCACCATTTCCTTCCTCATTATTATACTTTAAACAAATGGAAAACAGCCACCTGTAATATTTTTTTAAAAAACATATTTCCTGTGTCATTATTGTGTTTTAAACATATTGTAAATGTGTTTATCCAATGTAGGTAATCCCCAATGGCTTTTGTAACACATACAGTTTACAATTGTCGTAAATATGTCCATTAGTGCTTTTACTACATTTCAAACATAACATAAATGTGTTGATTTACGACAGGTAAGCCTCAGAGCGGAGGGGCCTCCCCTCCAGAACAACCACTGGGATTAGGACAGACGGTAGTGGCGGGACTAGCAGAAGGCCTGCTTGACCTGGGAGTGGTGAAGGTATGTTGAAGATAGTGATATTCTTTCAGTGTCTAGACTGTAAAAGTACTTGAATCTTAATAAGCTGGCCATTTATTACTCAAGATTCAAAAATGTGCATTTCAAGAGTACCTTAATCCTTCAGGGCTAGTAATCAGTTGTGTGTATGAAAAGTATTCATTTAGACACTGAGATAGCGCTCATCGAGTATTGTTTATTTGAATGTGCAGGCAGTGTTCCTCGGTCACCAGGGAGTGGACGTCCATGCCGTGTGTCTGCAGAACAAGCTGAGCCAGATGACGGTGGAGGAGAACGGTCTCAGCCTGCTCTACGGTCTCAGCACCACCGACAACAGGTTACTGTTTTGAAATCCAGGTTTTGAACACTAGTGCACTGCCACAGTGCCTTCCAGTTCAGTGTTCTCAGTATTTTAACCAATCTCTTGAACTCTGTCAACAGGCTTCTGCACTTTGTGGCCCCCAATCACACGGCACAGATGCTTCACAAGGGCCTGTCAGAGTTGGTGAATGCAACCAGAAAATTAAAGAAGTTCCCTGACCAAAGGCTGCAGTGGTTGAGGAGGCAATATGTCAGTCTATATCAGGTAGATATAATAAACTGAATGATATTTCCTTGACACTACTTTGCTTGCACATAGTCAGTTCTATCAATGTTTCTCTTATCCCTTTTTTTTTTTCTTTTTCCCTTTTTTAAATAAAATGCGCTTTGGATTTTTTTTCCCTTAGTGATTTTTACAGACATGTTCACACATGTCCCTAAAACATTTTGGTGTTCCTCCTATTGGACATTTTTTGCCTGTGTTAAATTTAGTGTTTGCTTCCTTTCTCTCTGTGCTATCCTGTGTGTCTGTGTGCTTTGTTACTGTTAGGAGGATGGCAGGTACGAAGGCCCCACACTGGCCCAGGCCATCGAGCTGTTTGGTGGGCGCAGGTGGAACATGGGCACAGGTGGAGTGGAGAAACAAGGTGCCCAGAAAAACAGTCCTCTGAGCATTAATGATAAGGCCAAGAAGAAAAAGAAGGTCCTTGTCAGGGTCAGTACATAGAGAGTTAAAGTTATATATTTTATATATTGGCCCGTTGTGACGTATATTTCCTGATAAACCCACCGTCTCATACAAATCTTGTTTTTTCTGGCTGAGTAAAGTTGTTGGTTTGCTCTTTAAATGTCTTACACACCCGACACAGGGAGACAGCGGGGACGCCACAGATGATGAGATGGTTTCCAGGAAAACACGGAGCTGTAAGGAGGGGCTGTACCGGAATGGACCAGAGTCTGATAGTATTGACCAAGAAGATCCAGGTGAAATTTTCAGAAACTGCATACAGAAAGAATCAAAACTCTGCAGATGTATGCCAAGGGGACATTTATATGGATTAATAATGAAAAAGAACAAATTTACAGGACATACTGTTTAAAGTACTGTATTATGACTGTATGATTGATGTATGATTTATTAACACTTAGTCCTTTTACCTTCATAGAGGACAGCTTCCCTGGGCCATTCTCCCTCTCATCCAGTAAGAGTCCTGGGTTGCTAGCCTCTTCTTCTTCCTCCTCATCTTCCTCTAGTATGGCAAGTTCTTGCCAGTCCCGCCCACAATCCTCTCCAATCCTTTCAGGAAATGCTAAGTCACAACCAGGGTATGTACCATATACGAAGACCAGAGGTGTCAAACTTAACAACTACCATCTAAAACCTTTCCTTTTTAAATTCACGGTCAAGCCATTTTTGCTTTTCTTTTTGTGTGGCAGGGCATGGAGCAGCAGGTCATGGCATGGTCGAGGTAAAGGGTGTTTCAAAGGCTTCCAGAACCTCATGATTTCTGACAGCACGATGAGCTTCATTGAGTTTGTTGAGCTCTTCAAGTCATTCAGGTAAATAACCAAAAAGTATTCTTCTGCGTACTGCGAAGTAAGATACTGGCCATAAAGCACAGATTAACATCAACCTGGCCGGCTAATTTCAAAGTTTTGAATGCTTGATAAGCATGTTTCTGTTTTACCCAGCCAAACTAAAACTTGGATCATGCAAATGTTTCTGCTGATGTACCCATCCAATATTCAGTTACAGTCTGTGGTGTTGATGTATATATATCGTACATGTTCTGATAGCATTTTGGCCATTGCATTCCATGTTTTGTTTTTATCAATCAAAGACAGTGTGATCAAATAAATTCAGCAAATGTTTCTCAACATTATCATGCCAAGAATACTTTCCAAAGATTCTTCTCTGTATAATATTTAGCTTCTATAATATTTTCCCCCCTGTCAAATCAAAGGAAACAATGTTTTGCTTTGATAAGAAATGGATTATTCTCATACCAGTCCTCCTACAGGACATTTCTTAGATTTTAGCATATCCTCTCATCTGCTGGCCAGCAGTTTCCTTGTAAATTCCACACTTGCTCAGCTTCAGCCATACAGAGAAAATGGTTGGTGTTTCAAAATGTATTTATTTAAGAATAATTTGTTAGTTCTTTTAAATTTGACAAATGAATCTCAAACAACTTTTTCTGTCAGTTTGTTAACAAGGACACTGAAATGAACAGTGTGATGATCCAGAATTCTTTTGCACTGACTGCAAAACTAAATAGCCAGTTATAGACAATACTTCTGTATTTGAATGGAGTTTATTTGAATAGATTTACGATACAATGTTAAAGGTAGTCCTAAGACTGACAGCTCATTAGTGTAGGGTGGCTTAAATGGCTAAAATATGTGAACCATTTTCTACACAGTATCCGAAGCAGGAAGGACCTGAAGGAGCTGTTTGATACCTTCGCTGTTCCCTGCAGTCGATCAAGTCCAGAGTCAGCTCCTCTCTACACCAACCTCAGAATAGACGACAAGGACACGGGGCTACAACCAGACCTTGGTACAATATTCAGTTATATACAGTCCTTTATTGTGTTATCACTTTGCTGCTGTATTGCTGGGAATTTCCCCACTGTGTGACTAATAAAGGTATATCTTATCTTATGTATTGTGAGCAGACAAAAACATGTACAAAAAAAAAGCATTAACCTTATTTCTTTCCTCCTACTCTCACCAAATCGCTTCCTCTCCTCTCCAGATTTACTAACCCGCAACGGTTCAGATCTTGGCCTGTTTATCCGGACAAGGCAGCAGATGTCCGACAATCAGAGGCAGATCTCAGATGCCATTGCGGCAGCCAGCATTGTGACCAATGGGACTGGAGTGGAGAATGCTTCACTAGGTGTCCTTGGACTGGCTATTCCCCAGCTCAATGACTTCTTGGTCAACTGTCAAAGAGAGCACCTGAGCTACGATGAGCTTCTCAGCATTATACAGGTAGAGTCTGGAGCCTGGACAGATGAAAGAACTGATAAATTCAGCATTTTACTAATGTGAAATGGGTGGATAGAGAGTTAAGAAGAACATAAAGTGTTAGGAAGGGGGAGGATCCTCAAGAACAAAAAACTGTTAGGAAATGTCTGATAGGTTTGTGGCTTCAATAGACAAATGTTATGACACAAGAAGTAAAAGGGACTGTTGATCAGTAATTTTGACAAATTATTTTTTTTTTTGCATTTCTCTTTCAGAAATTTGAGCCCTCATCAAGCATGAGACAAATGGGCTGGATGTCATTTGAAGGTTTTGCAAGGTATGGTAAAAATTTTAGATAATTAAAAATACACTGCATATTCATTTGAGCGCCAAACAAAATGATATACTCAATTCAAAACCTAACCTAATACTGCAGAGTTTTTAGTTGTAATGAGCTCTGTATGTTTCTGTAGTACAACATTCAGATAAACATCAATATCATCATTTAATGTAATCCATACATCCCTCTGTCCATACCAGATACTTGATGGACAAAGAGAACTTTGCTTCGGGTAATGAGGAATCCCAAATGAATGAGGAAGAGCTGCACTATCCTCTGTCCTACTACTACATTGAGTCTTCTCATAACACATATCTGACTGGACACCAGCTCAAAGGAGAGTCCTCTGTTGAGCTTTACAGCCAAGTTAGTCATACACAATTTAATATTTTTTGTTTTTTGTATCTTAAAGAGCATTTTGAATCCGTAATTCCCTTTTTGTGTTGCTACTAAATGGTGACTGTTTGTCAATAGGTGCTGCTGCAAGGCTGCAGGAGTGTTGAGTTGGATTGTTGGGATGGAGATGATGGTATGCCAGTTATTTACCATGGACACACACTCACCACCAAGATACCCTTCAAGGTTAGAAATGCATAAGACTAATAATTAAGATATAAGAGATGCCAATTGATTAAAATAAAACAAAGAAAAAATACATTAAATCTCTCCCATGATCCTCCAGGATGTGGTGGAGGCAATTAACCGGGCTGCGTTTGTCAATTCTGACATGCCCGTCATCCTGTCCATAGAGAACCACTGCTCCCTTCCACAACAACGCAAGATGGCAGAGATCTTCAAGGTATGTTTTCCAAGAGTGGTTAATTGTCTGTGGTTTTAACAGTGTTTTACTTCAGGATTTAAATCCTAGAAAAACAATGATGTAAGATAGAATAGAATAGAAATGTGTCAGTAAAACTTTTGAGAGTTTAGCTCCATTATTAGTAACATAGGGTATTATTGAAAATTGATATATAATGGATAAATGATGATGATATCTTTCTAGAATACACCTACATGTTTTTAGACCAACCCTACTGCTCTACTGAATGTTTTCCTCACTGGCACTTGCATGTTTTGAGCAAGAGTATAACTACGCTAGTTTGTTTAAGCAGATATTCTCAGCTTCTGTGGGCACTCAGTCTGTCAGACTTCCCTTGCTTTTTTAATCTCCAGGCTACAACTGTCCCTTTCCTCTTCCTTTTTAAGTTGTATACTCAAGGCCACACATATCTGGGCATGACAGATCCATCATAGAATATCACCATGCTTTCATCTAGGAAAGCTTCCCAGCATTTTATCCTCCCAGGAGAGCGACTTCTGAGAGGCATGATAAAGAAGAGTCTTTCATGTTCAGACAGCTCTCTGCCCCTGGGCGCCTTATGTCACCATGGTCTTGTGTATTTTTGTAATGTTGTTTTGTGTTGATTAAAGCACTTTCATATTTTTTAGTTGCTGAGGGTTCCTCTTCAGCCTCAGATTTTTTTCTCTCGTTCTCGCACTTGACATTACAGTTTGATCCACACCTCAAATTATTCACCTATATTCTTTTGTCATGCTAAAATTTTTTATCCACTAGACGGTGTTTGGGGAACGCCTCGTGACACGCTTCCTTTTTGAAAGTGATTTCAGCGATGACCCTCACCTGCCATCGCCACTGCAGCTGCAGGGGAGGATCCTCCTCAAGAACAAGAAGCTGAAAGCCCACCAGGCACCGGTGGACATACTCAAACAGAAGGTTAGGGAAGAAAGAAAGACATCCTGTCCACACACACACACACACACACACATATGAACATGTACATAATTTATAGCTAACATAAGCCATCTTTTAATGGTGCTTTCAGGTAGTATAAGTACATTGAATGTTTAGCACTGTTCATTAGAGCTGTCACACATGAATAATAGATGCTAATGTGCTCAAATGTACATCTCATCACATTTACCCTCAGTTTACCTTGCAAACATAGGCTACATAACGTGCGTCAGAATATGCACACTTTAGATTGTTTGTAGATAACAGCTTGTATGTTCACAGGTAATGGGTAGATATAGATGATGCTTCAGGTACAGTTACATCTCTGTAAATATTAGATCTTCTCGCACACAATTTCTGCCTGTGATTATTCTCTCTTTGCAATAGATACATATACAATATTTTAACCATTTGACAGGCTCACCAGCTGGCACACATGCAGGCCCAGGCTAGCAACGGGTCGCCAGTGGTTACTTCACCTGGCAACCACGCCAATGAGGAAGAGGAAGAGGAAGAAGACGAGTATGACTATGACTATGAGTCTCTATCAGATGGTAAGCATAAATGTGGTGGGGTTTGCAGTGTCTGAGAAAACAAGACATTTCAGCACATACTCAACACAAACACTTAAGGACCATGAATTCTTGGGATAAAATGCCACACAAATTGTATGTGGATTCTTAGGTTGTAACCCTTGAATCAGCCTCTGTTCACCTTTATTCTGTCTCTATTTTTTTCAACACTTAAGTCTCTCTTGATGTTAAAACTCTATTTTCACTCCCTTCCTTTCCTATTTTATCTTGCCTGCTTTCCACTTAGCTGATGTCCTCACAGCCTCTACTGCCTCGTATGGCCTGGAAGGTAAATGCACAGCTCTGATGCGTCTCTCTCAGTACCAGTGTTTCTCTCTAATTTTGTTTTGCAGTGGCAGCTGGTGGTTCTGCACTAATTTATTTTGTTCTTGGCAAAGTAAAAACATTTACAATGTAATTTTATCCTTCTTAGAAGACTGATATGGTTACTTAAGGGTGCTATAACACTGACTTTGCAATTGCATTTATTAGGGGGAATTGTGGTACCTTGATGCAGGTTACCTTGCTGTGGTGTTCGACCACTGTACTACTACAGAGGAAACACTGGTGTGTCGACGTTCACTAGTGATCTGCTCCACTGATGTGAACTGATATTGTATGAGCTGCGATCTTAACCACTACATATATAATTATA
Source organism: Psettodes erumei (assembly GCA_016785225.1). Taxonomy (NCBI): domain Eukaryota; kingdom Metazoa; phylum Chordata; class Actinopteri; order Pleuronectiformes; family Psettodidae; genus Psettodes; species Psettodes erumei. The sequence continues at coordinate 842,526 of JAFBJZ010000429.1, forward strand.
TATAATTTCTGAAACCCTGTAAAAACTCAAAAAAATAGAATTCAATGCAGTCCATTTAATTAAAAATGAACCATTATGGTTGTGTTGTTTGATGGGACTTTGAAATCATAAATACACTAAATCTAAAATAATAACTGTGCTAACATGAATTGAACTGATAACCTGCGACAAGACGTTTTCTCTCACCTGCTACTGTAGTTTGCAAAATAAAGACAACCACGTATATTCTTCAGACCTTATTATGAGAGAAGCAGAGTTACACTCCCCTTTGTAATAACTCAAATTCAAAGAAAGGATTATCAGAGACACCAGGAGTGTTTTCTATGATGTAAACCTGTTTTATCACTTTTAGGTAATTGCAATAATAATAATGAAAAAAGTCCCAACCTGCTGACTTGCCACAGCAGCTTTTCTTGTGCCGTGTGTCAATGGAAATGACATGGATAATATACAGTCTGTGTATCCATCTTCCAAAATTTCCCTCACTGTGGCCACTGTATTTAGAGTAACCTAGGTGTTGCTTTTATAGCTGTTGTGATGTGAAAAAAGCCAAACATTTTATTTATATTAGTCAGTCTTGTAACAATACAATGTCTGCATGCTTTTGCTTTCTCCCACTAACGCATCACCTCCCTCCCTCCACCCCTCTGTACTGTGGTTGTCTGTGACCTCGCTAGTGGCTGGGCAGACTCATCAGGGAAACAAAACAAAGCCATCTGGTTTCTCAGGCCCTATGCTGCCCCCACACTGAAAAACAGACCCTGTCCCGGTCCCGGTCCCAGCTCTACTCGCTCCTAATCCCTGCCCTCTGCTTTTCCCTGACATAAGAATTTACCAGTAATGAGCATTTCACAAAAAGTTTCTATAATCCAGAACTCAAATAGTGGTTCCGTGTTGCTACTTACTCCTTTTGCAAATGCTCCTTTAGTCACACATATCCCACCATCAGCCATCAAAGCATCCTGATGAAATAAACCACACTCCACACCGACTGTCTCCATTTTACCATACATGCTCAATACTCAGCATCAGCTGGCCCAGAAAATACAAACACTTGAGTACTAACCTGCCAAATTGCCACCATCTCTTGTTTAACAGTAACCCCCTCCAATTCCAGTCTGGTCCAACTCACTTCCCTGGCGACTGTATACAGCAAGACACTCCAGGTCATCTCTGTTTCTAAACCCTATTCTGAGGAAGAGATCCCAAATGTCAGCATTTAAACAATGTTAAAAAAAAGCCTCTGTATTTTGAAGCTGATATGTTTTTTGTGGTTTTGGCTGTGATGGGTGTGTAGGAGGAATGGGAGCAAAGGGAAGAACTCCCTACTGTTTTTCCTGTTTACAGTTGTCAGACTTTGCCTTTAATATCAGTAAGAAGAGGTCTTTGCCGGCTGCTGCTTGCTGCTCATGAGCTCTGCAAGTAGTCAGGGATGTTCTAGATAACTGCTGATGCCTTTTCCTTTATAATTAATCTGTAATGGTTCCCACCTGCTCAAAGTTTTCCTCCCATTTCAGATTGACGAGATACGGACGCGCTAGAATTACAAAATAAAAGTCCTCTAAAAGTTAGTTAATCTCTGAATGACATGCGGCTCCACTGTAGAGTTTAATAATCATTCTTCTGTGGAAATTAGATACCCACAAACACACTAAACACACACACGCTGCTACAATGGTTGAATGCTAAGCAAATGCAGAGCTAATGCAGAAGTCACTTTAACACCTTTGAAGCCACTTAATCATCTGACTTTATTAAAATAATAAGAATCACCTAATTCTTCTCTTAAAATAAAGTCAGTACTTGTTTTTACAAGACACTGATTCCCAGATGCTAAATTAGCCTCTTCTGATATTTGTGTTACTGGTGACTTAACATATATCAAGAGCAACTGAGACACCAAGGGAAAGTTTTTATTTATGGATTTTGTGAGGTCAGTTTTCGCCTCAACTCTACTGGATCAGATTTTGCCTTCAATGCTATTATACATAAAGATAATGGATTGGCGATGCTGTGCAGGAAATATATGCACAATGCCTTCATTTAAATATAATTGCATGCATGTAATTTGTAAATGAAAAATATTTGAAAAAAATGTCCTTAAACTAAGGGGTCAGAACTATCTGTGGGTGTTTGCTTGCTTCATTGAAATGCATGGTGGCTGCACACAAACTGTTCAATGCTTTTCAGTTCAGGTAGTTTTTGCAGGATCCTTAGCTGTTTGCTTTTGACACTTGCTGTTCACCGGTAACATTTACTGAGAATTTGTGCACCCTCAGAAAAACTCAACCCTCTCCTTTTGGCAACTGATCAACTTAATAAATGATTTAGTTGGTGTAAATCCCAGGTGTCATCTTTTTGGTTTTCCTTTCTTTCTTTTTCTTTTTTTAAAACCAACTTTGTTGTTTTTTCTATAAAGATAACATCTTGGATGACAAGCCAGAAGGGAAGAGCTCAGCAGACAAAGAAGAACAACCTGTTGATGAAATACCGAAGAGGATGAAGAAAGCTGACAGTAACACACAGAGCAAAGGAAAGGTAGAGTACTACAGTATTAAAATGACATAATTTCTAAAATTGTGTTTACCGTTAATCATTTGACTTGTACGATTTAAAGTAATCCCCTAGAAGGAGCCCATGCTATAGCTACTAGTTTTATTGTTTGGATTAATGCCAGTACTTATTAGAAATTAGTTTGTTTTAAATTAATTATTTTGCTGGCAAATTACATCAAATATGTTGAACCCAACACAGATGCATAAGATAAGAAAATAAATGCTGAGACTGATTTCACTGATAATGTAAAAGTATGAAATTTAGATATAAATTTGGCTTTGAGGTTAAGTATGTATTCCTCCCTCTCTCTATCTGCTAATCCACAGAATTCAGGCCCCTGCTCAAGTAACACATCACTTCAATGTCATCTCTTTCAAGTAAAATGTTAGCAGTGTTTTCCATGTCCTGTGTCTACCTGCACTTGTAGGTGTTTGACATGGAGCTGGGTGAGGAGTTTTATCTTCCTCAGAACAAAAAGGAGAGTCGGCAGATTGCTCAGGAGCTGTCTGATCTCATCATCTACTGCCAAGCTGTGAAATTCCCCGGTAGAGAATATTTTACTGTTCTTTCTCATTGTCTTTTCTTTGACTGCTTATTTCAGCAGGCATCTCTGATTCTTACTGTATGTTCCATGTTTTCCTTCTCTCCAGCATAGATTCTTTTCCCAGTGCAAAGTGATTTATTCTATGTCAAAATCTTTCTTCCATCCTCTTCTCGTTTAACTTCGGACATGCTATCGTTCCCATTATCTCCTCTTTTCTGTCTTGTCTCACTCCCATGTTTTATTTAGGAGGTCAAACCTTTCCCCATGTTTTTGAATTTTTTTCACTCTATGACATTTAATATCCCTGTGTTACACTCCATTCCTCTCCCACACAGGACACCCACTAAGATGATGAATCCCTTTCCCTCATGGGAAAGATATGGTTAGTTTTTTGAGTTGTCAATCCCAGAGCAACATAACAGCAATAACCATCCCAGGTTCGATTTTGACCTGGGGCCTTTGTCACATGTGTCCCCTCCACTTTCTGCCATTTGTAACGTTGTTGCTTTAAGTGGGCATGTCAAAAATTTAAATGGTTAAAATTAGATTATGGGTTTAATTTTAAGTACATGCTTTCTGTTCAGCAGTTCAGGATGTTTGACTTTGGGTTCTCTACCCTCATAAAATACCTCTTTTTCCTCTTTATTAGAATCTATGTTCATTCCTTTCTACCATTTATCTCAAACATTTCTCTTTTCGTCCATTAAATATCCATCTCTTATCTGCTCTCTCCTCCCTCAAGTGTCTTCTTCTCTGCTCGTCTCCTCTTTTCTTTACATGACATCTGCCCTTATAAACCTGCCCATGTTTCCACTGGTATTTTATTTGTTTACTGTATCTGGAGACCTGATAGCTGAGAAAGAGAAGGCAGGGCAACTGGCCCAATTTAGACAGACAAAGAGAGAGCACGCTGGTTGCTACTGTGTGTTTTCTGGACTGATGGTCACATTTCTTCAAAAAAAACTTTTGACACTTGAAAATACTTTTATGCACATAGAAGGCATATGAAGATGAATCTGAATGTGTTAGATCAGCATTTTTTGCATTACTCATTCATTAATTTAATAGAATTAGTTTTATTACCTTGGACACACAAGACATTTGTAAAGAAGATTATTTTTAAAAAATTATTTCTGTATTTTGAAAAACATGTTGAGCATAAAAGGGGAGATATTGATTATCTGCATCATCATTGTGGGTTTTGCAGTCTGACTGCATTTCATTTCTGACCACTCTTTTTTTTTTTGCCTGTTGCGTGTGGGAACCCAGGCTTGTCCACCCTGTCTCCGGCCGGCTCTAGCAGAGGGAAGGACCGGGGAAAGAGCAGGAAGTCCATATTTGGCACAGCTCCAGCTCGCTGCAGCACAACAGGGGAGGTCACAACCCAGACCCGCACCCCTGGGAAAGGTATGCAACACCGAGAGGTGCTGATTCTGAACATCAATGTGTGTGTTAGTTAGTCAAAGCCAGATTTAGTAATATATATGAATTTTTGTTCCAGGATCTCTGAGATATTTTTGAAAAATGTGAATTTTACTGATGAAGTAGTCAGTGGGCATGTATTTGAATATATACTGTAACAGCATTCCCTCATAAACTCTTAACATTCATCCAAGTAGGGCCAAAAGTTGAGATTAAAATTAGTGCATCTCTCAAGTCTTGACTTAAAGTCTTGCGTAAGTGTAATAGTAATTACCTATGCAATAATAATTGTTATAGTTCCTGTTTGTTGCTGATTAAGAAAACAGGTTTTCATGGCCTTTCAATGTCTCTTCTTCCCTGTCTTACCTACAGGTGGCACTGAGCGGCTGAGCTGGGAAGAGCAGCAGACGTCTCCCGTCCTCAACGCCCCCACAAAATGTCAAAATTTAAAAATGCCTAAAAATGCAAGAAAACATCAAGGAAGAGTTATTTATGAACACCACATAGCATAAGATGTGTTAAAAATGCAAAAGAGGTCATAATTTTGCATGTCATAAAAAATGAAAAAAAACGACATAGTATAGTATGTCGAAAAAACTCAAAAAATGTCAAAATTTAAAAATGCCTAAAAATGCAAGAAAACATCAAGGAATAGCGTTTTATGAACACCACATAGCATAAGATGTGTTAAAAATGCAAAAGAGGTCATAATTTTGCATGTCATAAAAATGAAAAAAAAATAGTATGTCGAAAAAAAAAAACGACATAGTATAGTATGTCGAAAAAACTCAAGGAAAAAAATGTCAAAATTTGCAAAAAAAATGCCTGAAAAAAATGCAAGAAAACATCAAGGAAGGAAAAATGCAAGAAAACATTTATGAACACCACATAGCATAAGATGTGTTAAAAATGCAAAAGAGGTCATAATTTTGCATGTCATAAAAAATGAAAAAAAACGACATAGTATAGTATGTCGAAAAAACTCAAAAAATGTCAAAATTTAAAAATGCCTAAAAATGCAAGAAAACATCAAGGAATAGCGTTTTATGAACACCACATAGCATAAGATGTGTTAAAAATGCAAAAGAGGTCATAATTTTGCATGTCATAAAAAATAAAAAAAAACGACATAGTATAGTATGTCGAAAAAAACTCAAAAATGTCAAAAATTTAAAAATGCCTAAAATGCAAGAAAACATCAAGGAATAGCGTTTTATGAACACCACATAGCATAAGATGTGTTAAAAATGCAAAAGAGGTCATAATTTTGCATGTCATAAAAAATAAAAAAAAACGACATAGTATAGTATGTCGAAAAAACTCAAAAAATGTCAAAATTTAAAAATGCCTAAAAATGCAAGAAAACATCAAGGAATAGCGTTTTATGAACACCACATAGCATAAGATGTGTTAAAAATGCAAAAGAGGTCATAATTTTGCATGTCATAAAAATGAAA
>JAFBJZ010000825.1:642500-655000 GCA_016785225.1 Psettodes erumei
TTGTGAATTGCTGTGTTGTTGTTCATGGAATGATAGAATGATATTTGGAGAATAGCGTTCTTCCAACTTTGTGTTTTGGCCTTTTCCTCTCTCAACATGATCATGCCCCCCCACCACACACACACAATGTCCCCTGAAATCCCCTGAAGTGCAGACTGTTAGCCAGTCTATATCACCAAAAGTTGGACTTCACTTTTGCCTTTTGCTCTGATAGCTAAATTGGAGGTAATCCCTGAGCCAGGTTCCAACGTCTACAAAGTAAATGATTTCCACATTAGGCCCATTATCATTACAATTATTATCCAGTTGCCCCCCCCCCCACCCCCCCATCCCCACCCCCAACGCACACACTGTATGTTATGGTCATTTCGACCTTTGGACAAGTAATATTGCACCTATTTACATTTCTGTAGTCTCTCTCTCTCTCTCTCTCTCTGGGTCGTCAGCCCAGCAGTCCACTGACTCCTTTTGGAAAGCTTGTTCTGATTACAGTTTGGCATGTAGTAAAAGATGGTGGTTATGAAAGTAGAGCCTGAGTGTTGAAGAGGAAAATCACAGCTGATGCATCTGAAAACCTCCATACTGACAGGCCTTGTAATTTGTCACCCAGTGAAACCTCATTTTCCTCATCGACAACAAATTCAAACACTGAAGGAAGAAATCCTGACAGCAACATTTCCCCCGAGCTCTCTGACAGCATTTCCTAATCATACTGGGCAAAATTAAGAAATCACAGGTAGCTACCGTAACTTGTGTATATTAGGGGTTTTATTGATAATAGTTAGTGTGAGGCCAATTAAACAATAACACCTTTTCTTACCATATTCAACAACATATCAGAAGCGTTACGTAGGTACGTGTGCAATACAAGATTAAAGAAATTTAAGTCAATACTACAATTGGTATTAGAAAAGAAAACAACTTAAGACATCATTTCTAAAATTAAAAAAAAACATTTCAAAAAAGTATAGGTGAAAAAAAGTTTTTCAGCTTTGTGTTTTGGTTTAAGTTGAAGGTAAACCTGCAAGAACTCCATTTTGATGAGACAAGAACAAAACAAATAATTTCTGGTTGCAGAAAGTCGGCTGACAGCTGGTGCAGCATGGTGACAGATGCCAATGATCAGTGCTTCTCCCCTGATTTTCAATCAGTGCAGTCTAAAGAGTTAGCTTAAAGAAGATCAACAACATGAACCTGACTACAGAATTAACTTTTCCACTTCATGTCATATTTACACATCAACCCTGTTCCTATAGGATGATTCTGTAAAAGTCATATTCAATGATAATGTTTTTTTTTTTATTCAGTAAGAACATTTGAAATGTCTTTCTAGGACACACAACTACAGTGTGTGCCTTCATGATGATGACAGTGTGGCTCACTGATGTGTTTCTAATTGTTTGTGGACAACAGTGGAGCTCTATGGCCCAAAGGAGTGAGATATATCAAGCTTTTAACTCACACACTACCTGTTAGTAGGAAACATTTGTGGTTGGTACATGAGGAGATATGTGGCAATAAAGCCATAAAATATCAACAGGCTCATCACTTAAAGGTGGTGAAAAAATTTGGTTACATTTGAAATAAAGCAAAAAAGGATTGCAGGTCTGTGACGGGGCACAAACTCCAGTCTCCTTGGCCCATGTCAGACATAGAACACACCCTTATCACTGACACTGACTGCCACATTACTCATGTGTTAGTACTTATGTACCAATGTACTTGTTCACTGAATAATGGTCCAATCAAAACACAGTTCTGCAGGATGCCCTCTCTGCCAGTGCTGGTGTGTGTGGAGCTCTGATCCTGACAAGCATCTGCATGGTGTTGCTAAGTCAAGTAAGAGATAAGAGAATATTGTATTCGCTTGTAAAGTTGTGTTGTGTTTAAATTATTGGTGTTTGGTCAGACCCGGAAGTCACGCAGCAGTTTTAATTCACACACTCAGGAAAACAGAAAGTGCTGGAAACCCAGTGATGTGGTCGTCTCTGTTATCTGCAGAGGGGTCATGGTGCCTCTTGTCCATAAAGCAGGACAACGTTATCTAATGGATGGTGCAACACAGCTTTTATAGGAGTTTCCTGATTTTTGGATTCTGATTATTTGTGTTATATGCGACATATTCTAAAATATTTTATGTATGTAATCACATTACTGCACAGTTCACAAAGTTTGCATAGTTTTGTCAATAATATAAATCTGTGACTAAGTCTACCTAAACTGACATGGTGTGAAGTGAATAAGTGAATACAATAAAAATCAATGAATTGGTCCAGATTTCTTTTTGTTATAAATGCTGATTTGCCCGGGCCCTTAGTTTGATAGTATACAGACAGTATATATGACAGTATATTAATACTATAAGCTAATAAAAATACAAATGATCAATGACATGCATGTCTGTTTGTAAAAATCAAACATCTATACATTTTTTTGAGCTAAGGATTGCTTCACTTTAATAATTATAAATCAATGAGTGAGTGAAGCACACAGGATCATACAACTTGCAAATGCAGTGGAAAGTGATGAATGGAAGCATAGATGTCACACAATCTCATAGAAAAGCTCTCAAAGATTATTTTAGGTTTCATGTGCTGCACTGGTATGATAAGCATCCAGTGACTTTAAGGAACTGAAAGGAAAAAACCCACATCCAAATCTTAACAATTATTTTAGTTATTTAAGTTAAGTGAATATAGACACACACACACACACACACACACACAGCTGTGTTCTTTTACATCTGACAACAAAGAGATGTAGTCCCACTGTTCTGCGTCCTTGAAAATAATATGAATAAAATATAATATTGATCTATTTCTTTGGAAAATTATATTGATGATTGATTGATGATTGATATTAACCTTTTTTCCTACTTCAGTCAAACACCCTTGGCCATATTTTGCACATGCAGACTTTATCCCTTTCATAAAGGTCATACAGGCAGTGCTGCTGTTTTTCATGTTAATTTGAATTTCCTGAGCATGCTGAATGTGATCATACATGACTGCTGCTCTGTCATATGTTTACAACATACAAGCAATAACAGGCTGGCCTCAACCTCTGTGACCATGTGCTCCTCTCTCCCAGTTCATCTTCACCTCTCTCAAAAACTCTGAGTGATGTCTGTCAAGTCCTTCACCATCACTTCAGGCCTGAGTGGGACATTTCAGCAGACAGTGACACGCTGTGGCTGCTGTCTGTCCTGTCCAGTGGCATGGGAGGGGAGATGTCTCCCCTGGGTGTCCCCTTGTGTCCCACAGACCATATGGCCTGGCCTGGCCATCTAGGTGGGTGAGCTGGTCCATGGACCACCTGAGGCAGCAGCAGCTCTCATAATCATTGGAGACAAGGGCCACTTGACACCAGGCTGACAGATGGTGCTCCAGTACTGTTGCCCTGAACCTGCTGCTGCTGTGTGTGTGTGTGTGTGTGTGTGTGTTCAGACTGAGAGTCACAATATGGGTGATGATGTGTCAGGGGTGGTTAAACATGATGGTGGCAGTCCGTCTTCCTTTGTCTCTAGGGCAAGCATAGCCCAGGGCCATGACTGCAGGCAAATTTCATCACATATAAGGAACACAGCCTTAACAACAACAGATATGCTGTGACCCACCTAAGTATCTTCTTTGCCTGTTTTGGAGTTATAATGCTAATCAATATTGTGAGGCATTGTTATTTTAGCGTCAGCTATATTACCTTAGAGGAATCTGTTGGATTTAGTAATGTCATAGAGTTGGAAACAGTGGTAGAAATGAAAATTGTACAATGTAGCTTTGCAAACATACTTATTCTTCAAGGAGAGCACACATGCTGCTGTTGGGACTTCTGATGTATTACTGAATAATGACTGAACAGTGACTTCATGGGGATTCAGACTGAAAATAGCACAGGGGTCTGGGGACTCAATGATGTGGGCAGACCAGCAAGCCAAAGAAATACTATCCAGGAGGTCCAGTTAAAGTAGAACTTTAATGAACAGAGAGATTAATCAGCTGGAACCCCCTCAACCGCACAAAATTTTGTAATAAATGAAGAAAGAATTTTCTAAAAAGTTATCACTGTGGCATTTTATAAAATTTCTGGTGAGGTTAACAGCAGAAACAACAACTTTCACCTCATAGAGTAATCTATCGGGATTCAATCAATGACCTATGAAACATGTTCATTAAACCTGCATGCATGCTTGGGATAGGCTCTAATTTCCCATGATCATGAACAGGAATAAGACATTAGGGAAACCTTTTTCAATGTATTTGCATTTCGGTGATACTGACACATGAATAAATCAAATGCACAACCACATACTGTATGCAACAATATAATCTGATACATTCTTTAACTACTTGTTTAGCAAATTTCATGCTTTGGTGCAGCTCATAGTGCTCCACAACACAAATTCAAAGTACAATAACTAACACATTTAATTAAAACATTAGAAACATTAGACAAACATTAACAACTGAAAAGGTAGGTGCCTCAGACAACATTTTTGAAAATACCAAGTGAGTTTATCCATCTTGGGATCAAGAGGGAGGGTACTATAAAAACAGGACACAGCCTAGCCAGATTACTTGTGGGCAATCTAGAACTTTTGATATAAAAGCAGTAGAAGATCTGGGAAATCTAACAGAGACATTACATTAAAGGTAGCCATTGTGATAAGACATTGTTTTAGTATATTTAAGTTATTATTTATTTTAGTTACTTATATTTAAGTTCATTTCATATTTTATTTCATATTCAGATAACATTGGATAACAAATTGCTCATGTTGATCTCTGTGGACGGCACTGAGAAAAATGACTTATTTTGTTGTTCAGTGTGAAGGAGCTCCTGTTTATGAATGAAACCAGTCATGCACTACACTAGAGAGGTTGCTGATTAAGTGTGTGATATGCTGCACTTAGATCTAAAAAGATGAGAAAACATTAGCAGTATTTTGCAGGTTATTTACCACTTTTGGGATACCCAGACCAAATATCATGTCTCATTGCAGTTCTTACTGCTTCAGACCTGTTTCCAGACCAAAATGACTTAGCTATGAAATTAGTGGGGGTGTACTAGTGCGGATACCTTGAACATCTTCCACCAAAAACAGTTCATTGCCTAATACAAATGCACATAACTTTATTTCTGCTTATGGAAAAAGCAGAGGAATGGCTGTAAAATTTGAACATATCTTTTAACTGTAAAAACAGAGCTAAAGAAGCATTTGCAGTCTATAATGTAATCAGGTATAGCATTTATGTAATTATAGTGAATTCTATAGTAATACTTATCATAGCAAATGAATATAATTCAGAGCAGATAAAAGAGTTCCCACTCACCACTCACAATTACATGACAACACATTTATTATTCAAATATCAATAATATCTAACTGGGCTTGCACTGCTTACATATCACATTCACATATCACATGGTGACAAATATTATTTATTTGCTGTAGTGTCAAGAGGTAGCTGAAAAATAAGACATTATTAAGATAATTCTTCAGTGTGTCAGAAAGCCAGCTATTGTTAAAGTCTTAGTGAGCACTTGACTTCACTGCTGTGGCAGTCACATTGAAGCTAACATTATGGCTGATTGAATGAACAAGGCAGCATGCTGCTTACTATGAATAGACTTTGTTCCTTAGCATAAGAGGAGACCAGAGCAGTATGATGACTGAAACTGAGCTACATACAGCAATGAGGATTAGTCAGCCAACATGTGAGAGAAAAGGAGAAAAAGTGTGTATGTATTTTAAGGATGGAATGAGACAAGTGGTTACTGCTGAAGGTACTGACTCTGTCTGCTTACACATCATATGCAGTGTTTTGCTTTTTGCCATGGTGTAACAAAGTAGCCAAAGAGTCATCAGACGCTCACTACACAGAGTTACCATTTTATTAAGTATAAATATACAGTTGAAGACAATTAAATTCACCAAACTTTCAATGTATTAACATTAACATTGTGAGGTCACTCAATGTTAACCTATAGCCCTAACCCTAACCCTAACCCTACCTCCAAAGACTCCATAGAGAAACTCTTGGTCTTCTCTTTTACAAAATGTATTATTATTACTTATCATTTCCTGTTCTATTCTGGTATTTATTCCCAGTGTCTCTTGTGTTGCTTTTACTTCCTGTCTTTGTTCCTTTCCTACTCCTGCCCTAATGTACCTCACCTATGTCTAATTGTCACCCTTTTGTATTTAAGTGTCATCTTTCCCCCGCATCCTGGTCAGTTCCGTTGTCTTTGGCCTATTTTTCTGTCTTGCTTTTGTTGTTGCCCCATTTTGCCTTATTGCTCTGCTGCGTCTGTCTTTTCTTTGATGTTCATTTGGATCTATACTCCCAGTGTTTTCTGCAATTTTCAAGTTTAATTTCTGTACCACAACTCCACACCTGCCTGTCTCTGTCTGCATTTAGGGTCCCACACCCTTTTTCCATTGTCACAATTCAGATCAGTTTGATCAAGATGAACCCAGCAGACAGAAAGACTTTTGATGAGGAACTTCTTGATTTAGTTGAGACCCTTGTGTGCTTTCACAGACATTGGAATATAATAGACTTATTTTCCCAGAAACCCCAGAAAATAGTCTGAGTTGATGCCCTAGGACTCCAGAAACAAGCCTGAGTCTGCCCGGCCAACGTCCTCTGTATTCCATTACTGGAGTCGAGACCAACTTCCAGTCTGTTCCTGCATTTAGGGTTTAAGCCAATGTTCTCTGTGTTCCAGCGTTGGGAGTTTTGGCCAACATCCAGTCTGTTAATGCACTGAGGGTCCTGGCTGATGTCCTTTGTGTTCCAGTATCGGGGGTCATGGCCTCTTCTGTTCCTGCGTGTCTCTGCAGATGCCATGTGTGTTCCAACATTGAGGGTCCCAGTCGCTGCCTTTATCAGCATCAGCTTGCCTCTATCTGTATCATCACATCAGCTCATTTGCAGCACATCAAGATGTGAATTGGCCTCAGTGATGGAGATGTACATCCAGTCCCTGCTGTGTCGCTATGGCCAAATCTTTTGTTCCTCTCCAATGGAAGGTAACTTTCAGACAGCTAACAAAGAGACTGAAATCAGCTCATTTCCACTGGAGAGGTCTTCTGCTGTAGGCAACATAGACTTATATATATTGAGTCTAGTACAGGTGTGAAGGGCTTACTTGACATGCACTCCAACCCTGACATGTCTCACACAGTTGTTTGTCTGTTATGGTGATAACAGTTTGAAATTCCTGTATCTAAACTGTGTTTGCCACACTAGGTGCTGAACACCTTTTCTCATGCCCACAACAGACAAAGCCTTCCTGTCCCTGGTGATCTTGTGGCACCTGAGTATTCTGTACCCCAACACCAGCACACTACAGGAGGTATAGACACTTCCCAGGTGTTTCATACATGTTTTCACATGACTGTGTGGAATCCTCTGACCCTGATGGCATGAGTCATCCCAGGTGAAGACCATGGTGACAGTTATTGTCCGGTTTCATAGATTCATAGTTATACCCATAACTTAATCCTTTGTTCCCATATCTTTGTGGGTGTCAAAATAAAAGCTCCACAGTCATTTGTGCATATAATGATATGACTATATTATATAACATAAAAAATACTTAAACTTAGTATGTATTAAACATACAGCCCGTCAGCCCTCCTCACCAGAGAGCAACACCGTCCTCTCACCAGGCAGCGAGTGGTCCATGAGGGTCGACCTGGGAAGGCAGCTCCAATTCCCCAGGGAGATCATAGAAACATCGCTCCAGCCAGACCTGATAATGTGGTTATAGCCATGCAAAACCATCCTGCTGGTGGAGCTCACTATCCTGTGGGAGGAGGGCATGGAGGCTTCCAACTAGCGGAAGCAGTCTAGGTACGCAGACCTGGCAGAAGAGTGCAGAGAGGCTGGCTGGAAAGTCCTCACGTGCCCCGTCGAAGTAGGATGCAGGGGCTTTGTCGGGTCCTTGACTGTTCGCCTGCTCTGGGACATGGGATGCACAGGAGCAGGGCATAGGAAAGCCACCAAAGAACTGGCAGAGGAGGCAGAGAAGGGCAGCTTTTGGCTGTGGCTAAGGAGGAAGGATAGGAGTTGGGGGTGACATAACACCTGGGGGCTTTGTAAACGGGCACTGGGATGTGAGAGTTCACCGCCAAGCCTCCCAGAGGTGTAGTGGGACTAAGAAGGCGAAACACTGACAAAGGGAGGCTCCCACCTGATGACCCCCAGAGACGTGTCAGCAGCCATTGCCCATGGGTATGTTGTAGCCTTGCATCAAGTTTCTTGCGCTTGGCTTAGAGGGGTGCTCATAGGTGCACACATGCAATAAGGCACCGGCAGAGGTGTGTCAGGCAGCATTGCCCAGCAGGAAGACCATCAGCCTTTACGTCAAGTACCTTCATAATTGCACCCAGAATTATTCAAATTCACATCAAATAAATATTTATTTTCAAGGTATATTTACTGCCAAAATCCCTCTCAATAAAATAAAAGGATAATCAGATACAATGAAATTGACTTAAGATTTGTTTTAATGCTGTTCTGATCCGTGTCCTTTTGGGTATCTGTCTGGTGTGTTTTCCCCTGGTTGCTTCCTCACATGTTTTGGGTGGTTCCTGGTGTTGCTATCTGTTAGGGCTCCCCCTGGTGTTCTTCTCCTTTTGGTTAATCACCTGGCTAATTCCCTGCACCTGTGTCTTGTTTGCTCGTCACTCCCTGGTGTACTTAAACCCCTGCCTCACACTTCCCTGGTGTCAAAACGTGACCATTTTATGCCTGAGCTGAGAACCCTGTCTGCTAGCCTGATCTGTTTCCATAGACACATTTTGCCCGACCACCATTTCTTGCCCTAGCCCATCGGATTTGTTCCCTGTTTCTCTGGTTTTTGACTCGGACTGTTTGACCACGCCTCTGGTTTTGCTGCCCTGGATTTCTGACCCTGATTACGGACTTGTGACATGGATTTCCCAGATTTGCGACTCTTGGATTGTGTATAATAAAGATCATTGCCAGCACAAAATGTCTTGTGCCTGGTTCCTGTACTGATCATCACAGTACGTTTCGACCACCATGGAACCAGCAGGCAGTGCGCAGCTACAAGTGGCAGTGGAGAGGCAGGAGGCCGTGCTGGGGGCACAACAGCAACAACTCCTGTCCCTCTCGCAACATTTGCAGACACTGACCCACAGCATGGCTGACTTGGCTGCTACTGTCAGAGCTAACCAGCTCACCCCCGCTCTTCATCCATCTGCTCCCCCTGCTACCAGCTCCACCGCACCTCCGACGACACACAAACCATGTCTCCCACCGCCAGAGAAGTACGACGGTGAGCCCAGGTGCTGCCGGGCCTTCTTGACCCAGTGCAAGCTCGTCTTTAGTTTACAACTAGCCACCTTTTTCACCGAGCAATCCCGGGTAGCCTACATCATCACCCAGCTTACCAGGAGGGCCAAACAGTGGGCTACAGTGGCCTGGGAAGCGGACTTACCGTGTGTCCAGAACTCTACTCTGCTGGCTGAGGAGATGAAGAGAGGTTTTGATCGGTCCAAGCATGGCCAGGAGGCAGGAAGAGAGCTGCTACAGATACGTCAGGGGCGCAGTCAGTTTCAGACTACTCCATCGAGTTCCAGACGCTCGCCACCGACAGTGGCTGGGGAGAACGTGCCCTGTATGATGCATTCCTCCACGGTCTCGCTGAATGCATCAAGGACGAGCTACTGACCCACAACATCCCTGATGATCTGAATCGGGTTATCGAACTGGCTATCCGTGTCGGCGCACACCTGGAGGAACGCGGGCGCCATGTCCGCCCGAGCCCACACCGTCAGCCATCCCCTGCTCCCCTGCGTCGACCAAGGTCGCCTTCTGGGGCATCACACCCCCACGCACTCGCTCCGGAGGCAGAACCCATGCAGATAACTCGAGCTTGTCTTTCTAAGGAAGAACAAGAAAGACGGATCCGAGAACAAGCGTGTCTATACTGTAGGGGGTTGGACACTTCAAGATCAGGTGCCCAGTAAAAGGCAACGCCCACGAGCGCTCCTCTCCCAGTCATTAGACTCCTCCTCGAAGAAGCGCACCAGCCTACCAGTGATCTTAGAGTGGAATGGGGGCTCTAAGGGAACTAGGGCATTCCCTGGGTGGTGCTTTCTCAACCACAAGTGGCGGTCTCTCTGGATGGCCGGAATATCGGCCGCATCACCCAAGCTATGGCTCCCCTAAAGATGCTAGTCTCCAGTAACCACCAAGCCACCTGTGGATGACCATCCATAACCCAGTCATAGACTGGGAAAGGCATGAAATCACGGGCTGGAGCCCTGCCTGCTCGCAGACATGCCTTCGTCAAGCCCGGTTCCAGTCGCACAGACGGAGCCAATTCCTAACCTAGAGAAGGTCCCCCCTGAGTATCTAGACGTAAAAGAAGTCTTCAGTAAGGAGCGTGCCACTTGCGTGCCACCCCATCGCCCCTATGATTGCTCCATTGATCTGAAGCCAGGGACGACGCCCCCGCGAGGTAGGCTGTTCTCCCTGTCACTTCCCAAGACTGAAGCTATGGAGAAATACCTTTAGTGAGTCCCTGGCTGCAGGTATCATCCTCCCATCCTCGTCGCCAGCTGGGGCGGGCTTCTTTTTTGTTAGCAAGAAGGACAGTTCCCCTCGTCCTTGTATTGATTACCGTGGTTATCCCCTTCCGCTCATGTCCACTGCATTCAAGCTTCTCCAGGGAGCCACCATTTTTACCAAGTTGGACTTGCGAAATGCCTACCACCTTATACGCATAAGAGGGAGATGAGTGGAAGATGACTTTTAACACTCCCACAGGTCACTGGGAGTACCTGGCGATGCCCTTCAGGCTGACTAATGCCCCAGCAGTCTTCCAGGGAACGGTCAACGATGTGTTAAGAGACATGATTAATAAGTTTGTCTTCGTTTATCTTGATGACATTTTGATTTTCTCCCGTTCCCCAGAGCAACACACGGAGAATGTGCGGCAGGTTGCTGGAGAATTGGTTGTTCGTCTAGGCCGAGAAGTGTGAATTCTCATGCACCAGCTCCACCTTTTTGGGGTTCAAGATTTCAGCAGGAAGCACTGGCATGGACCCCTCCAAGGTCGAGGCTGTCACAGAATGGCCCCGGCCAGAAGACCGAAAGTCATTCCAGCGCTTCCTGAGATTTGCCAATTTCTATCGAAGATTCATTAGAAACTACAGCACAGTTACTGCTCCTCTCACTGCCTTGACCTCCACCAAGGCCAAGTATTCCTGGGGCAGGGAAGCCAAAACTGCATTCCATTGCTTGAAAGAATTATTTACTACTGCGCTTATCCTCATTCACCCAGACCTGGAGGCACAGTTCATCGTGGAGGTCGATGCTTCTAGCATTGGGGTGGGGGCCGTCCTGTCCCAGAGATCATCACAGGATGGAAAGGTGCACCCCTGTGTGTTCTTTTCCCACCATCTAACCCCAGCAGAACAGAATTATGACATAGGCAATCGCGAGCTCCTGGCAGTCAAGCTGGCCTTAGAGGAATGGAGGCAATGGCTGGAGGGTGCCCGGGTCCCTTTTCTGGTTTGGACAGAGAAAGACAAAGAACCTGGAATATTTACAGACAGCCAAGTGCATGACAGGTTTGATCCACCGGGGAAGGATCCAGTTCCTGACACTATCCTCCCATCCAAAATTTTCATTAATGCTGTTGATCTCTTGGTTTAGGATTGTGTGAGGCGTGCCCAGGAGGGTTCCGCGGCACCAAGTGAATGCCCTAGTGGATGCCTCTACGTACCCGCCAGTGCACGGCCTCAGGTCCTCGAGTGGGGACACGCCTCCAACCTCTCCTGCCACCTGGGGAGAAGTCGCACATATGACTTCATTCTGTGCAAGTTCTGGTGGCCAGATCTAAGAAGAGACGTTCAAGACTACGTCTCAGCCTGCTCGATCTGTGCCAAGCCAAGGTAATTCACCAACCGCCACAAGGTCTCCTTCAACCACTACCCACTCCCAGTCGTCCTTGGTCACATAAAGCATTAGATTTCATAACAGGTTTACCCACTTCCAACCATTCGTACCATCATTGACTGTTTCTCTAAGGCCGTACACTTTGTTCCCCTCACCAAGTTACCTTCTGCCCAGGAAACAGCCACAACAACACAACACAACAACACGCTCAACACGTAGTTAGATTACATGGCATCCCCTCTGACATCGTCTCAGACCATGGTCCCCAATTCTCCGCTAGCTTTTGGAAAGCTTTTTGCACTCTCTTAGGTACATCTGTGAGTTTATCCTCTGGTTTTCACCCCCAATCAAATGGCCAGACCGAGTGGGCTAATCAATCTCTTGAGACTGTCCTTAGGTGCATGTGTGCCAAAAACCCAGCGTCCTGGAGCCAGTAATTGCCATGGGCCAAGTACGCCATAAACAGTCACACCTCCTCCTCATCCAAATTATCCCCCTTCGAGTGCTGTTTGGGGTACCAGCCTCATCTGTTCCCGAGTCAGGAGAAAGAGGTGGGGGTTC